>CAJQZJ010032584.1:971091-1044463 GCA_907164525.1 Lophiomys imhausi | reverse complement strand
ACTTCGTTCAACCCCCTTGAGAAGTGTTGCTCACTTATTGCTTTGTGAATGTAACACTCAGGATCTTCTCTAGCATTTTAAGTGCCCAGACGAGGGGATTTGGGAGAGGAAACCAGCAGCAGGGTCAAAAGTGGACAGGCATGGGCTGGTGATGAGGCAGTGACTGTTCTGTGGTGACATGCCAGGGAGAGGTTTACCCATTAAGGACACGCCAGACTGATGGACAGTCAATAAAACTTACCATCTTATTCAAAAATTTTTGTTATTGGGGTGTGTATGTGTGTGCACATGTGTGGTGTGCACAGGTGTGCAAGCCACAGTGCACATGTGGAGGTCAGAGAACTACTTTTGTAGAGCTGGTCCTCTCCTTTCACTTTTATGTGGGTTTGGAGGATCAAATTCAGGTTGTCGGGTTTGTGTGGACCGTGCCTTTACCTGATGAGTCATCTCCACAGGTGCTTACAACTCCAAGAAGCACGACAGAGAGGAATATTAAAATAATTATGTGGAGAGAAGGAAGCATACAAGAAGATGCTGAATTCTGCTTATGTAGAACTGTAGAAAATGTATCTGTAGTGACAGAGTGTCAACTCTTCTAAGTTGACAGACTATCAACTATTCTAGTACTAAAAATCAGCAACAGAAACTATTTTAAGGTAATTTTAAGGATATACAGAACTATAAACAGTTGAGTGTTTATCTCCCAGAATTAAGAACTATCCATATGGTGGTATATGCATACAGTCTTAGTATTAGGAGGTTGAGGCAGGAGGACCATGAGTTTGAGACATCCAGAGCTTTGGAAGTAGACCCTGTTGTGATTTTCTGCACATATTGAAATTGTTTCCTTCATGTACTTTTTTACTAAAGAAAACACATTGAAACCATCTTTGATCTTCCCCCACCTTCTGTACTAGCTGTATTTTCCAACTTGTAACAAAGTTGTGTCTTTATATCTTCAGCTCATGTGATATCACAATAGAAATGCCATTCTGTAACTTTCTTTATTATAAATATTGTAGATACAAATACAAAATTGACTCCATAGTCATACATAATATTCTATTATATGGTTAATAATACTCTATTAATTATCTTGTGAATGGGCCGCTTACATTGGTTGCATTTTGACTGTTAATAGCCATGATTAATCAATATCATTGTATGGTGGCCCCAAAAATATGTCTATGTCAGAATCTTTGACATATGTGAATTTTATCATATATGGCAAAATATATGATTTGAGTTAAATGTCTTGAGAGGAGAACCTTATCTTAGGTTCTAAATATAATACCCATATCCTTATAGGAGACAGGCAGGGAGTAATTCACTATGTACTTTCAAAAGAGAAGGCCATATGAAGAAGGGGAAAGGAGGAGGGTATGTGTGGAGGGTAGGGGGAGATCCAGCAAGCAAGAAGCTGAAGGAGGTTAGGGGATAGTTTTCACCCTATGGCCTTGGGAGGGCACTCAATCCTGTTTACCCTTTAATTCAGGATTTTTTAGTGACAGTCCTAGAAAACAAATACTGCTCCCTATTGGCTGTATGATCACTTAAAATAAAAAAGGAATTACATTCTGGGGTACATGGCATGTACATCTTTTGCTTTATGTAGATTAGAATGCTCTATTTTACAGTCACCCAAGACTGAGTATTTTCCATTGCCCACATCCTTGCAGTTGTTGATATCATTAGGCTTTAAACGCTTTGCCAGTGCAGTTCAGTGGTGGATCTTATATGTGTAAAGCTCCTAGGCTTGATCCTACTACAGAAATACACACACACACACGCACACATGCACACACACACGCACACATGCACACACACACACACACACACACACACTCGCGCACATGCACACACACACACACACACACACACACACACACACACATGCACACCCAGTTGATTGCATAGCTCCATCAAGCAACTTTGTAGACTTTCTGCAAGTTCTGCAAAGATTCTTTGAATCTTAACCCAAAAAGCATAAAAAACAACTCCTCCTTTTCCTTTTTTTCTATCTCTCTTTCAGATACTGAGAAAAGCCTTGTCCTGCTTTTCTTGACTATATGGGAGTTCACTTTTTCATTTTTGCTATTCTTTTTTTTAATTGAAAATTGATTTTTTTCATGTAATATATCCTGATTGTGATTCCCTTCCTCTAACACCCAGTTCCTCCCCACCTCCCCTCCCATCCAAGTTTGCCCCCTTTCTGTCTCATTAGAAAACAAATAGGTACCAAAGGAATAATGATAAACAAAAAAAAATCATTAGAATAGGACAAAACAAACAAACAGAAAGAAAAGAGCCCAAGAAAAGGCACAAGAAACAGAGACCCACTTGTTTGCACACTCAGGAATCTCACCAAAACACAAAACCCAAAGCCATAATATACACCCAAAGGACCCACAGGGTGAAAAAAGACAAAATAAGAATAAAGCTAAATAATAAAAAAAGAATACAGAAAAGATAAAATTAAAAAGAAAGAAAGGAAAAGGAAAAGGAAAAACAAAGGACAAGCCCTGACATGGCATTGTGGGACAAGGAACCTCTAAAGATGCCATTAGTTTCGTTTTCTGTTGGCCATCCACTGCTGGGCATGCAGCTTGCCCTCTGTAGTTTGTTTACCTAGTGAGATTTCATTGAACAAAATTAAGTTTTCACTTGCAAGTGGTTACCAAAGGAAGCTAACTTCTGGGTTAGGGATGGGGTCACGTGTCCATTTCACCTTTTATCCTGAGGACTCCATCTAGTGCAGACGTGTGCAGACGTGTGCATGCTGCTACAGCCTCTGTGAGTTCATATGTGCATTTGTCCTGCTGTGTTTAGTGAGCCCTGTTTCTTGGGGTCCTCCATCGCCTCTGGCTCTTGCGCTCTCTGCCTCCTCTTCTGGGGTTCCCTGAGCCCTGAGGGAAAGGATTTGTTGGAGACATCCCACTTAGGGCTGAGAATTTCAAGGTCTCTCACCCTCTGAATATTGTCTAGTATACATTTCTGTCTCTCATCTGCTAGAGGAGGGAGCTTCTCTTATGATGGTTGAGTAAAGCAGTGATCTATGAGTACAGCAGAATGTCATAAAGACATTTTATTGCTCCATGCCTTTAGCACGGTGGCTCTCAACTTGTGGGTTGCAATCTCTTTGGGGGTTGAATGACCCTTACACAGGTGTCGCATATCAAATGCCTGCATATCAAATATTTACATTATGACTCATAACAGTAGTGAAAGTGCAGCTACCAAGTAGCAATGAAAATAATTTTATGGGTGGAGTCACCACAGCATGAGGAACTGTATTAAAAGGTTGCAGCATTAGGAAGGTTGAGAAGCACTGATTTAGTAGAACAGCAGTATTTACTTTTACACTAGGCTGCTGGGCTATATATACTCTCAGATTCTTGGTCACCATAGCAGTATATGATGGATTCCATATTGTAGAGTGGGGTTTCTTTTTTTTTTTTTTTTTTTGAAGTTCTACCCACCCTCATCCTTCACCACTTGGATACTTGCTGACTTCCTAATGTGCCAACCTCCTCCTACCCACACTCCTCTTCCCTGCAGTTGCTGAGTCATGTATCTTGTCTTCCCTGTTCTGTTGTTGTTCTTCTTGAACTCTAACAAAGATGTCTTTGTGCTTTAAAAAAACAAGTGAAGAAGCAAATCTTCACAAACCCAAAGAGTATAAAATTATGTTTCTCTTTTGTTTTCTTTGCTTCTTCTTGATCATTTGGGAAGTTAAGAACATTCTGTATGATTCTTGACTATGTACGTTTCTCCCTTAGTGATGGTACCTTTCAGAACCTCCATCCGTGGTTACTGAGCAATTTACTTTTTTTTTTTTTTAAATTTCAGTAGTACCTTACGTTTGCAAATCCTAATGCTTTATACTTCAATGCACTCACAGTTTGACTTGCACAAAAACATTGAGGAAACCATCTTTCATGTTCAGTTATTGTCTGTTTCAGAAAGACATCATTTCCCTGCGAAGTAGTATTATCAGAAGTAAACTCATTCATCTGTGGTAACAACCAACATTAACTACAGACATAGACATATAGACATTCAACAGGAATCATTGACAGTGTTCTGTGACTATCCTTTGCCGTTATTCAATTTACAATGCAATATTACATACCCTGTTATCATTTGAAAGTTGTGTTATATATTCTTGATGCTAGTAAAAATGTGTGTGTGTGTGTGTATTCTCTACATTAGTTATATATATATATATATATATATATATATATATATGTATGTATGTATATTCTTATAACAGATATTTGCCTCACCACTCCCTGGAAATCTGGCTGTACATTTACTAATAGATTCCTGACTCTAGCCAGTGTTCCCAGGTTCCCACCTTCTACTAGTGACCGACAGGGTTCAGTGTATAAATACCCCGGCTCCTTTACCATCTGGTGGGATAACCATCTAGTATATTTTGTGTTGCTTCTCAGAACTTTCCTGAGCGTTAAATTGCAATCATTCCATGTGGGAGCCAGCTTGATAGCATTTCCTTTTTGATTATCTTCTCCCCTGTCTGGTGTCCCATTTCCTGTCTAGTATCTTTTCCATTGCCTGAATACACCTCCACTTGAATTTTTGTCTCAGGGTCTGCCTGAGATTTTCTGTAGCCCGTTATACCTCTCATTCTTGGTCCCCCTTGATTTGGTCAAAGGTATTTATTTTATAAGGCTAGAAAGTAGAGGAGATTTTGGGAAGTGGTTAACTTAGAGCTGGAGCTTGGCTGTAAGCCCAAAGAAGAAAAGAGATAGGAAGATGCCAGTAGGCTTTATCAACTCAAAGATGAGAGAATGTGTATTAGTTTCCCAGGATTGTCACAAATAAGTACTATGTAGTAGCTTTAAACAACACAAATCTGCTACATCATATTTCTGGAAGTCTGAAATCTGAAGGAAGGATGTCTCCCCCTGAGGGTTCTGAAGAAGACTCCCCTCCTCTCTTCTGGCTTCTCGTGATGGTTGACAGTCCTCAGCATTCCTTGGTTTATGTTTTCATGGCTGACCCTGTGTGTTTCAGTGTCTTTGTGTGGCATTCTCCTTCGCAGTGTTTCCCACGTCCACTGTGATTTCATCTTAACTAATGGCATTTCAAAATGAGGTCATATCTGAAGTATTATGGGTGTAATTTCAGCAGATTGTTTGGGAAAATATGATTTGACTCTCAAATGATACTCCAGAGAGTTGACATCTGCAACCAACTTGACTAGCCTTGGAATCGCCATGGAAATATTATCTCTCATGTATTTATTAGGGTGATTCCAGAAAGGTTTAACTGAGGAGGGGAGACCCACTCTGAATGTAGGTGGTAATATTCTGTGGTTCCGGGTCCAGGGCTGAATAAAAAAGAGAAGGAAAGCTGAGAGCTGGCACCTCCTCCCCTTTCTAACAGCAGACACACAGTGACCAGCTGTTTCCTGCTCCTGCAGCCTTACCTTCTCTATTCTGATGGACTGTACTAACTCAAACTGTGAGCCAAAGCAAACCTTTCCTTATTTAAGTTGTTTTTGCCAGATATTTTGTCATAGTAAAGAGAAAAGTGACGCAAGCAGCAGCTCATGCCAGGGGACATTGAAATTGACTAGTGGACAAGGCAGAAACAGCTGCTGTAGGACAGAGCTGTGCTCACCAAGAGATTAAGAATGAGGTTTGTGTGAGTGTCCCACAGACCGACCATTGGGAGTGGGCTGAGGTTCAGTTCAACATAGTTGCCTATATGACATAGGGCCTCTGCTGGCAAGAAGTTAAAGCTGAATGCTAGGTTCCTTTTGAGGTCAGAAAGAATTGAAAATGAATATCAGAATGGAGATAACATCTGTCTGAAATAAAACACAGAGAGGGATCCCAAGGGGATATGTTGCCAATACCCCTTACCCCAGGTACAAATCCTTCAAAGGTCTCCATTTTAACTACTTGATGAAGCCAACAGTGTAGGTGCTACCCAGACTTTCAAGGAAGACTCCTTTTTTCTTCTCCTGTCTCTTGCACCCCTTTTAATCCTGACTAAACAGAAACAGTAAGAAACAAGTAGAGGAGGGGCGGGAAGCAGGGAGAGCTGTAATCAAAAATCAGTAATCACACTGGTGTCTCCAGATGCAGGCTGCTGGCATGGAGACCTCAGCAGACCTCAGCAAGGAGAGTGTGGAGAAGAACCTACCTTACCACGAATATTAGAAGCTCTGCAGGGTCTTGGATGAGCTTTGTGAAGAAAGAAAACCTCAAGGTGCTAGAAGACAAGAAGTACCCCCAGGAAGCTGGTGAGGTGCCCACATGTAGGATACGTAGGATACAGTGTTGGGGTAGCAGAAAGCAATCAAGGGTGGGGCTCCATAGACCCATGAAAACAGAGCATGCCTAGAGACCCTGTCTCCAACTGTGCAGTGTTGTTCCTGTCAAAGGGACTCAGACAGGTTATCAGTTCTTGCCAAGATTCTTTGATAGTTGGGTGGGAGGTAGAAAGACAGATTTTTGTTGACTTGCACCTGAGATAGAATGACTGAATGCAAAATATGTTCCTAGACAGACGTCCTATTTACTTTTAAAATTAATTAATTGATTTGTGTGTGTGTGTCTGTGTCTGTGTGTGGCACATGTATGGGGTGCCCATGGGAGATAGAAGAAGCCATTGGCTCTCAAGGACCGGAACTCACAGGAACTTCTGAGCTGTCCAATATGGCTGCTCAACCTGGGTGCTTGGAACTGAATTCCGTCCTCTGGAAGTACAGCAAGTGCTTTTAATAACTAAGTCACCTCTTTAGCCCCTCAAGTCATTTTAACTAAAGAAAATTTGATTAAATGTGTAGCAGGCCTTTGCTTGGCACAACACTGACATAGTGAGGAAAGAAAGCTGAGTCCCAAAGCAGCAACAAACAACTTTGAAATTTGACACCAGGAAATCCATAAAACAATGCAGACAGTCATGGAAAGATGACATTCTGTGCTTGTGCTCACACGGACACACACATACACACACACATATACACACACACATTCATGTACACATGTAGGATGGGGTAGGGAGAGGGTGGGAGAGGGGAGGAGAGGAGAGAGAGAATTTGTGTCAGCATCCCTCACTACCTCTCACCACTAAGTAATACCTTCTTGACTTTCTTTCCCTGTAAATGATTGTGTTCATAAAGTTTACCACAAAATGTAGCCATGGTGAAGCACGATGGAAGGAAGGGGATGTATTTCCTTAAACTGGCTGCACATAAGATTGTTTATATTGCACAGCAGGCCTAGGTTTACCCATGTAAAACATGGTACTACTGACTCTTTCCTGTGGAGTCACAACTATTGGGAATGCTTTGTCTTCCTTTGTTTCTTTCAGGTTTAACTTCTAGCACTCTGTGTGTTGGGTGCTGAGTGTTCACAGCCTGTTGTTGATTCCACATAAAGGTGGACTACTTCCAACCAGGGTGATCTTAGCTCCTGGGAAACCCACTTTGCTACACATTGTAGGAAAACTCTTGGAGTCTTCATTTTAGGCCTTGACATGAAGCAGAGAAGAGTGTATTTGGGGTCTGAAGATCAGAAGTGGAGCCCTTTAAAAGGTTTCTGTCCCTTCCTTCCTTCCTTCCTTAGCCGGCAAAGCCCAGTGAGGAGGGTTCATTGCTTCCACCCTGCCAACATCCCCCAGTTCTAACCACCCCGTCCTTCTCCAAGTAAAGACATTTGTCATATTTGGTACTTCCTTTCCTCCTCTTGTGTTAAGGTCTTCGGTAGGAGAAGTCAGAAGATTCTTGCCAGGTGAGTAATCTTCAAAGCTTAGTCATCATTACCCACTTTGCTTTCATGGGTAATTGTAAAGGGGAACAGGTTTTTAAACATCTTTTATTGACTATCTATGGAGTTCCTGATGGTGTCTAGAAAATTTTATGTTAGGATGTTCTGAAAAGTTTGCATTCAAACATTAGTTGTTTGTCTTGTGACTTCGTTAATGATGTGATGTGCATGGGCAAATGTGATGCTGTGTTACCTCGCCTACTAAGTCATCTCTGACTGATTAAAGCAGCCTAGAGCCTGGGCTAGGCAGGAGAGATCTGTAGGGAAAAGGTTCTTGGGGTTTGGGGGGAGGAGAAAGAGGAGGAGAGGAGGACCCACCATGGGTCGGTGGATCAGAGCTCTACATGGCTTGGGACATATATGGGAGTATAACATGGGACATATATGCAATGAGGTTTTATCTGGGGAGGTAGAAAATTAGCTTAGAGGATTAAGATTTGCCTAGCCCCAGTGCTATGAGGCGTTATAAAAATGTAACAGGTGTTTGTGTGTGTATTCATAAGTAGCAGGCTAAGGGATAACTCTGCTGCCCTAACAATCATTAAGTATCAATTATAAAAAGCAATATTTCCTTCTATACGTCCTGTTCAATGTACACCACTGTTTTCATCTTGCACCAAGAAGACTGGACCTTAGGAAGCAAAAGTGACATGCCCAGTCTCTCTCTCTCACAGGGTACAAGTGGCTGGATAGCTCCATGTTCTTCAGTATATCATATCAGCCAGAATAAAGACCAAGGGCTTTTACTTGTTGATGGTATTTTGTTTTGTTTGTGCCATGAAGCTAAGGCTGGCTTGGAACTTATGCTCCTCCTGTCTCTGCCTCTTCAGTCCAGAGATTATTGTCAAGTACTACTATTCATTTATTAATTTTTAGTTGGGAAAATTTGGTGGCAACTTCTTAATCCCTGAGCTAATTTGATGATCACCTAGAAGCATGTACATGTCCTACAAACCCTTATTAAAGATGTCCTAAACAGAATATATCACAATGCAATTTTCTTGATTATTTCAAGTAAGTCATTTAAAGCAAATTATATAGTCATTTGCACCTTCCCTGTGATGTGAGGAGAGCTGAGAAGTCATGACTCTGATTCTCCAGTTTCTTTCCTCAGACTTGCTTTTCCATGAGTCTCTCATGGAAGCACTAAGGTGAAGAGGTGAAATCAAATTAATTTTAATGTAAAACAGCCCCAGATTGTTTTTTAAAAAATGTTTTATTTATTTTTATTTTATGTGGTTTTGGTGTCTTGCCTGCATGTATGTCTTAGTGAGGTTGTTGGATCCCCTGGAACAAGAGTTACAGGCAGTTGAGAGCTGCCATGTGGCTGCTGGGAATTCAACCTGGGTCCTCTGAAAAAACAGCCAGTGTTCTTAACTGCTGAGCCATCTCTCCAGCCTACCATAATGATTTTTTAATGCTATTCTATCTCTATTTTTAGTGTTACTTAGTGGCTAAAATATTATATCCTTGATAATAAGGAATAATTTATAAGTTCTCATACTTCTTAAAATAGATGTCATTGAAACTTGACTCATATATTTGAGTCCATTTATAATGACATAAAAGCTATACATACTTAATGAAAAGTACAATGCTTTCACACTAAGAACACCAAACTACTGCTGAGTCAAAAAAGAGGAAGAGTTAAATCAACAGAGGGATGTACTGTGTTTTTATATTGGAAGAGTCAATATAGTGTAGGTGCAAGATGATCTGTAACAGAAGCGAAAACACTCTGGCCTGAGACACATCCAGCCCACTGCCTGCTTTTGTGAATAAATGTTTATCAAGCACACCCACACCATTCACTTGCCTATCACAGCCCGTGGCTGTCTGACCTTAAAACTTCTGACTCTTTAGAAAAAAATTTGTTTCCAACTTCAGACTTACTGGTTAATACAATCTCAGTCAAAATCCAGTTGATTGAGAGTGTGTGTGTGTGTGTGTGTGTGTGTGTGTGTGTGTGTGTGTGTGTGTATGTGTGTAGAAATTGAGTAGAAATGCAGAAGACCTCGTATGGAAATGTCTACGACCTGGAATAGTTCATAATGTTGAAAAAGAACAGTCTTAGAGTTACTCCATGTGGTTTTTAGAGTTAACCTGGAACACTTAGTCCTGCCACCCAATTGTTATCTTTTCTAAACCCTGAGTCTCTTGTTTCTATCCTTTGCAGAAGGACCAGCTTGGATAATTAAACTCTTTGGTGAATGTGCTCAGGGAGGGGCGAGGGTGTCTTTATTCCTTCATTCCCACAATGCAGTTTAGTTCTGAGGAACTGTGAGTGTGGGTGAAAAGAGAAGCATTTTGCCTTGTTCTATTCCCCCTGAGGTCTGTGAAGATCAGATCTCCAGAGCATAAAGCTTTCAGTGGGATGTGTGGGTCACACTGAGCATCTCTTTCCTGTTGGGATTCTTCTACTTTCACTTGCTCTCTACAACCATGCCAACTCAGCTGTTTCTCCTTGCAGAGATCAGGTCTGCTCACCCACATCCCCCACATCCAGGGCCAGTTCTACTGTGCTCTCCAGGTAAGGTGTAGGGCCTGCTCTCCCTGCACCATGTGAGGGCCAGGGATAGCTCTCCTCTTCTCATGACCCTTATCAGGGCCAGATCTCCTGTCTGCCACTGGTGGTGAGGTCAAAAGGGAGGGGAGGGGATCTCTCCCGCACCAATACCACCACAAAGACAAAAGGCAGGCTGGCTCTGCCACACTCACACCCTCAGGGCTGGCTCACTCACAACCTCCACATCCAGAGCCAGCCAGGGTTATTTTAGTGTCTGGCTTGTTTCCCCTCCTGGGATCCCATCTGGTGCTTGCCTGGTGCTATATTGGTGGTCATCACAGGCTAGCTCTTTGTCCAGGCACCTTGGCACTGAACTGCTTTTTTCTGTGAATGTTAGGCTACTATTCATTCAGATGTTCATAGGTCAGAACACTGAATGTAGACATACTCTCTCCCCTCTCTGCCACCTACTAATGCATATGTGACACAGCAGCCACATCTGCAATGCCTTTAGGGGCAGCAAGATGGCCTTAATTTCTTTTCTATTGCTGTGATAAAACACCATGACAAGTCAACTTATAGAAACAAGGGTTTATTTGTGGTTTTACAGTTCCAGAGAGATAAGAGTCCATCACCATGACTGAGAAACGTAGCAAGCAGCAGGCAGACATGGTGGCTAGAGTAGCAAGCTTTGAGTTCACATCTTAAACCACAAATGGGCTCCAGAGCAAACTGGGGTGGTGGGAGACTTTGTGACTCAAAATCCCATCCCCAGTGACACATTTCCTCCAGTAATGCCGAACCTCATAAGCCTTCCAAAACAGCACCACTGACTGGGAACCAAATATTCAAATGTCTGAGACTGTGGGGGACATATTCAAACCACCACACATACATCATATGATGAGAATAAAGAGAGATAATTACCATCATTCTTCAGTCTCCATTTCTTGACTGTGGGTGCAATATGACCAGGTGTCTCACACTGCCACCAGAACTTCTTGGCCATGATGGGTTATGACCTTGAACTGCAAGTTAAAAGAAACATGTCCTTAGGTTGTTTTTTTTTTTTTTTCTGGAAGTTTTAACACAGCAACTGAAAAATGATTAATAGAGTTCTCCATGTTACTCTTTTTGCAACTTATTTGGTGCCCAGTCAAATTACAAATTGAATCACTACTGGGTTTCACTTTATTTTTTGATTCTACAAGTAAATTTTAGGTATACATGTCGTGGCTAGCACATTAATTCATTTGAAAAAATGGCATGCATATAAAAGCCACTTCACTGTTTTTAGTAATTTCTCTGTTATTCTAGTGGACTTACCCACTGTCTAGAATAAGGTTCTGTCCTCTGACTATAAGCCAAGGGGTCACAAAACTGCACTGTGCAGTATTCTCCTGTCCATGCATGTCTTACTGATTTAGAAATTATTCAAGTTTCCAACAGAGGAAGTTATTTTAAATGGAATGTTTAAAATGTTTCAGTGCAGTGTTTCCATTGGGGAATGTATGTTATAAATAGGAGTTTAAACAATGTAGAAGTTATAGAGGTAGATTACAAAAAATTGAAGTGTGGGATAGAGAGCAACAAAACTCTGTAGCTTCTGCTCAACATCTGGGCATTCCGTCTACCGAGAAGTGATGAGATTTTGGGTCCACCACCAATAGGAAAGATTGCTGATGGAGATGAGTGTGTGAATGGTACCCAGACATCTCTAACTTGCCCTGTCCTTGCAGTGAGAGCGCTTTGTAAGGAAAAACAGGCATCATTTGTTTTCCTTAGCACTAGAATTTCTTATTGAAAACAATTTGGATATGAAGATGTTGGTATTATTTCTTTTTTAATCATATCAGCCTGAGGAAAACACCCCTCTTCCTTATTTTTGAAGTTTCAGTACTGAAAGATCAAATGGACTCACAAACATTTTTATATATGAGGAGGAAGTTCCAACAAGTTATGTGAATCCAGTTCAGCTAACAGCTATAAACAAATGTTCCTCAAATCTCAGAGGATTTCTGTCTCTCATCAGAGTGCAGTTCGAGGCTCTATGGTGTGTGTTGGGGGATTTTCTTCAAATCCTTACAGCTACTGATCCATGGGCTGGCAGGACAGAGGAACAGGGAGTAAACAGAAGAGGAGTCTGGCTATGGGTTTATGGCTTCTAGCCATAATCTTTTGGTCTAACTGAAAGTTAGCCTGAGAAATAGAATTTAGCTGTCTGTTCAAAGAGTTGGATGAGTCAGACTCTGCCATACAATTTATATGAAAGGTCATGTTAGAAGCATGCAAACTGCATGCTTCCCCACATGGATTTCCTTTTGGTCTACACTGACTGCTCTGAAATTCAAGTTAGTTCAATGTTTTCAATATCGAATCATTTCACTACCAAAGAAGGAGATCTACTATTTTTGGCTTCTCTCAAAAGCTCAGAAGTCTAAGATATTTTCTGCTTTTCTGTTTCCTTTTGACTTCAAACTGTCTAAACCGAGTAGGCTGCCCCTGAGCTTAGATATAGACTTTCCAATTTGCCTTGCAGCCTGTTGCATTCCTGATTGGCCTGGTCCTCCAAGATGCCAAGTCCACAGTTAGAAAAACAAAGGGTGAACAATGAAAGGACATACAGAAATAGATCCATTAGAAATAAGAAAATGTCAAGTCTGGGCTCTTCAGGCCATCCAATGACTCTTGACTGGGGGGAAGTCTCTACAGGCACAGGGCAAAGTGGACTGAGAGATGGGACAATTCTTTCCCCTCCCTGGTTTCCAAAGATTGAATGGCAGAGTGTAGGGCTTACCTGGAGGGCACTTCAGACTTAGAGAGAAAGAAAAAAACTAGACAGATTCCAACAGAGCAATAACAGCAGCAAAGGAACAGATATTTAGCTGTTGGATGCGCAAACCCAAGCCTGCTAGCCGACCTTAACTAGGAGGCAAGGATCAGAGCGGGCATGTTTGAAGTGTGTGTCTACCCTTCAGGATTAATTAGCCTGCAGGAGGGTAGACTTGGGAGTTAAAAGTGATGAAATGTGAATGAGAAGCTTCCAAACTGATAGCATAAGAATGCTTTTGGTAAGGTTACAGGACGGCCCTTTGAACGTTCAGTGATTCTCATTCTCCCAGACTCCCCCATGTTCTTAGAGTTCCTATGCCCATTTCGTTCCCCAGCCATCCAACAGCTACAGCAGGTGGCTCAGGACACACCCACTCCTGGTGATGTTGATCCCAGGAAAAACTGTGGCCAAAAGATCCAAAAGGGCAAGGTGACTCACTCTTCCTGGCTGGGTCATTTTCATGAGTCATGCATTTTAATCTAGTCCTAACTATGGGAGAGGAACATCAAAAAGGCTATGATATTTTTATCAATATTTGATGAAAAACAAAAATCCTCTTTCACAGGAGGCTCCCTGGACGTGTTTATTTGCCCTTTTCATTTGGTTGCCATTTCTTCCCAGCATTGGCATCGAGGGAGAAAAAGGAGGATCCGGGAAACACAAAGTAAACTTTAGATGGCTCAGTCACTGCTGCCTCAGGTGGCAATCTCAGCCTGGAAGGAATGACTCTCCTTGGAGTAAATCAAGAGTTCTTCTCGCTGAATGTTTTCCAGCTCAGTTTGTGTTGTGTGTTGCTCATATCCCTTTGGCTGGAAAAACAGAGGAAGTGGTGGGTGATTCTAATCCTAGACTTTGGTGTCAGGTGGATGGCTCTGGAGTAGAATCCCAAACTTATGCTGTATAATTTGAGACAAAGTTTAAATTTAGCATGTAGACCCATAGGTCAACTGTAAAAATGAGTACCATGACTGGGCCCATTTCAGATGTGGATCCTGATGCGAAGAGTTAGAAGAATGTGTCGAGGATCATGAGATTAGAAAACAGTAGAAACAGCCTAACATCCTCCTCCAGTCATTAGGAGATCTGTAAATAAGCTAAAGGATTAATTCCCAGGAAATGCACAAGATATAATATATTTTAAAATAAAAGGGAAAAAGGAAAGAATGCTCTTTCTAGCTGCTCCAATCTGTTTCAAACACATGAGAGATTTTGTCATCAACCCACTGTGTGAGAGTAATTCATAGCATGCCTTACATTTTAGTCTGTTACCCAAAATTATGGAGCATCTTCATGAAAAGCTGTGAACATCACCTGACCCTGGACTAGGACACATTTCATTCAAGAAACTGCTCTGTTCATCTTTTCAACCTGAAGGGGCGCCAGCAGGTCCAAGCACGGCAAACATGGCTCTGGCAGGCCTTGTCCTTCCTTCATTCCCTCTTCCTTGCTGAAAAGTGTTACATTGCATTCCTAAAGCTAGCCCCAAAGTCTATTCCTTATTTGGGCACTTCCTCCTCCTGAGACTGACCACCAAGGTCCAGCCATCAAAGTATTGAAGTCCACCAACCAAAAGTCACCTTTGGCTCACCTAATTAACATGCCCAATTAAAATTAAACACCTTATTCTAACTCAGGTTTCCCCTTTACTTTTATAAGCTGTCATTTGCCTATGGGCCACGTCTCCTCTCTATCCAGAGGCAGTCCTTTGTCACTCCAAGACAAATATCCCTTCCTCCTCTCCCTTGTTCCTTTTCCCTTATCTCTCATGCTTTATTCCCTGCAATTTGTTCCTCTGGTGCAAATAAATCTCCTTTATGCTGAGAACTTGGTCTTGGGATGTCTTGTGCCAAAACCTGTCCTTTCACAACTGACTAAAATAAAGCCATGCAAGCTACTGAAAACCTACTTTCTATGAATGTGCTATAAAACTAGGAGTGTACTTCAGAGCAAACTACAAACTCTTTCTTTTATGTGTGCTTCACAAACATGTGTATCATGCATATATGTACTTTTATACACACACACACACACACACACACACACACACACCCCTACTTGGGCATTCAAGACCACATTGGATGTGATTCTGCTTAAAGCCTTCTTACAGCAGTGTTCCTCACAGTGGTTGGTGTTTGAGACTGTTTGAGACCCTATAGTCAACTGAAACAACAAAAATTAGGTTTTCACTTTTCTGGAGTTCAGAAAGCCAAGACCAAAGTTTCTGGTGACACTTCTTTCCATGGCAAGCCACCACCTCTTGAATTCTCACAGGGCCCTTTCTCAGCATGTGCCTTCAGAATCTGGTATTATCGTCTATCTCCTCTTCCTTGTCCTTGCTTTTCCTCCATTTCTTTCTCTTCTTCCCTTTCTTCAGTGTTTCTGGATTAGAACCACATCCAGATTATGACTTCTTCAACATTTATTGCCTCCTTTATGCTCCCCAAATGCCTCCTCACAGAGGGCTATGGCTGTAACATGGGAATCTGAGGAGGATAATTCAGTCCATAAAGACTGCCTGAGGTTGGGGCCCACAGATTTTACAAAGCTGAACACAAATTATTCTCATTTTCCGTGGATGGGGGTCATCTGGTCACCAGTAATTATGGAAGGCTATGAATAGGGCCTTTATTTGACACAGCCCTTGATCACAGGTTATGCAGAGCAGACCAGGCCTTTTTTTTTTTTTTTTTTTTTTTTGGCTAGAGTAGAGTGAAAGAATTATTGGAATATGGTGGTGGTCTCCCCAAGATTAACTCTTGGTGGCTGTTGTACTCTTGATGTTGAAGAGCACATGAGAAATAGGCAAAGTAAGAGATATGAAATGAAAGGGAGGATACTGCAGAAGGGATGCATTTTTTTCAAATGATTTTCATTATTCTCTATGTTGCTCTAATGTTAAAGAAGCAGACCGGGTGGTGGTGGTGCACGCCTTTAATCCCAGCACTCGGGAGGCAGAGGCAGGTGGACCTTTGTGAGTTCGAGGCCAGCCTGGTCTACAAAGTGAGTCCAGGACAGCCAGGGCTACATAGAGAAACCCTGTCTTGAAAAACCAAAAAAAAAAAAAGAAGAAGAAGAAGCAGACACTTGGGTGTCCTGACTAACCATGGACTTGTTTTCATTTGGCCTCTCAATGGTGCTGCTTTGGTTAATTTAGGAAGATTCATTAATTATTTTTTTATACTTTATTTTTTTATTTCTTCAAGTTACATCTCAGTCACAGTCCCTTCCCTACTCCCCCTTCCTGTCCCACCCTTCCACCCTCTTCCCCCCAACAGCTTCCCCTTTCAGTCCAACAAATGGTTCCTTCTCTTATAACAGTAAATACTATACAAAACAACAGAAATAAATACGCCACATTTATGAGAGTTAAATGGCCCAGCATAAATTCCCAATGTCCAGTTCATACATATTTGGCTCCTGACTTTAACATTCTACCATCTAACCATCTCCATGAGTTTAAAGTTCTATATCTAACTCAGCTTTCATACTAACTTGCATCACTATTAAACACATCTTCTTAGATCCAGAACACCCTCTTGATTCCTAAACAACTCAAAATTTAACGAGACTCTAGCTATCTATTCTTCAACCACCTCAGAGACCTGAGAGGGATAAATATATCTGATTATGTAGGAAGTGCAGGGGCTGCATCATCCAAAACTAAGAAATGACTTATCAGTGGCTGCCTGGACAGTTCCTGTTTTCTCTCCATACGTTACATCATCAATCTTCAGCCTTTTGGTCCTGTTTCTCTGACAGACATTGATTGTAGAGCAGGGATTATGAAGGACTTACCTACCCTGTCTTGGCAGAGGTAGGCTGTCGACTTCCCTGCTACCAAGTTTTGTCCTTTTTGGACAGTAGTCTGTCTGCAGTTGAAGCAAGGGTTTTTTTCATGCCAAGAGATAGGCTTGCCACTAATTCAACCATCTCACACTGGAGATTCTTCGATGCTCATCTTCTACTTGGAGTAGAATAGGGAGTGCTGTCAGGAGCTGATATGTCTCGATATCAAAAAAATCTTAATTTAAGACAACATCTTTGAATGCCATATTCTGAAGATCTCTTGGGGTTTTTGAAGATGCCCTATCTATCTCTTGTATTTAGATAAGCAAATGTTGCTTGTCTCTTAGCAACTTGATTTCTGAGTAGCTTAGAGAATATCTGTGATAGACTGTCATAGTAGCTAACAAAGTGACACGCTTGCAAGTACTATTTAAAACTTCTGGATATGTGGATGTGCTATTCTCTTACTTTTTGGTCTTCCCCTTTGGCCATAGATATACTCAAGTGTAAGCATGTGTTTATGTAGGGGGGATGTGGTCACAGCCAGATGGCACAGGTGGAAAAAAAAAAGATTTCCATTTGTGAAAGACCAGATAATATTGCTTCTAATGTTCAAAATCAAGTCTATTTATTTGGCTGTTGTCCTGAGAATAAATGTTTAGGAAAAAAATTAAATTTCTTCTAGAAATGAGGTGTTAAGACCATATATCCTACAGAGTCTCCTCACAGGTAGAAGAATCAGACAAACTGCAGAACAGCCTGCTACATGGGTAGGAGCGTGTGTGACAGGGAATACCTAGTCAAAGAAGGAGGGCCCTATTGTCCTGAGATCAATTCATTCTCTCTCTCTCTCTCTCTCTCTCTCTCTCTCTCTCTCTCTTCCTCCCCCTCCCCTGCCCCTCCCCCTTTCCCTTCCCCCCCTCTTTCTCTCTTTCTGTGTATGTGTGTGTCTGTGCAAATGTGTTTTGTGTGTAGTATGAGCAAGAACCACAGAAGAGCCACACAAAATGATATTTGTGCCTTTCGAAATCTTTGAACAGGTGGATGGTACATCCAAAAAGAAAATAACTAGTTTCTATTAGGCCAGTCTTCAGGAGAGCCTGGCTAGTTAGGGGGAGCACTGCAGTCTTGTGCCCATGAGGCTCCTGGGGTCACGGGTACTCTGACAGCAGAGGCCAGGCTTGAGTGGAAAATGTCATAGACATCCACAGGCCTTCTCCCATGTGAGAGAGACACACAGAGTGAGAGAAAGAGGGAGAGAGAGAGAGGGAGGGAGGAAGAGAGATATACAGAGACAGGGACAGAGATGGGGCAGAGACAGGGAGAACTAGCTCACTAGCTAAATGCTGCTGGTGGACCAGAGACCAGGGCAAGGAAAGGCTCCTACCATGCTCCCCTGGAAGTATGTCATCATTTGCATCTGAAGGTCATGTAATCTGTAGTCAAAGCTACTTCCTTCTTCCCATTTACCAGTTTAGGAGGGGGGACAAAAAACCAAAAGCCAGAATGAGAGGAAAGACAGCAAGGACAGAAGGAAAGGAGGAAGCCTTCCAGAAGTTTGAGAATAGCCAGGTGCTACCGAGAGACACCTTACAATGATAGGCCAAACACTGGCTTCCACTGAATTGACTTAATTTTCTGATCTAATCCCTTGAACACATCTCTTTCTCCTCCCTTATTTTATTCGTCTCCAGGGAAAATTTTTCTGATAAAGAAAATTGTCACCAGTACTATTCCCTCACTAGAAAAGTCTTGTCAATATTTTATTTTAATAAGGCTTCTCTTTAAGGTTTATAAATTTCAAATTAGATTCCATTCTAAATATAGGCCATCCAGAAAAGAGATATCCGTGCCAAGAACTCCTTGTCTGGGTCGGACAAACACTTCTCACAGGTAGAACAGATTTTTCACTCAAGAAAATCTTTGATTTGTGTGTTCCCAGCTTAATGCTGGCAGTGGTCAGCTTTTTACAGAGGTAAAGGGTTTTGTGTGGGGATGTCAACTTTACAGATCACTTTTCCCCCCTTGACCCATGTTATCTACACATTTTTAACCCCTTTCAAATCCGAAATATGCTGTGTATAGTAGTATATTTTCTGACTAGGATGACCATCTTGTTCCCAGTTCACTGTGTGGATCTTAGTCAATCTTCAAACTCAGCTCCCAGTCCACTCTTCACAAATTCCTCCAGAGTTCTTCAGTTCAGGAACATTTTACGAACGTTTGCACATTCCACAAATGAATGCTGAAACTATGAAGGTGTTTTGACTTTCTCAAGAAGATAATCCCAGGGTTGACTTGCTTCAAAGAAAGAGTAGCTCACAGAAATACTTTACCGTGTTTCCATTTCTTTCTAGTGGAAAGTCCCAGCCAGTTATCAATTAACAGTGAGTATCAACAATTGTTTATCTAGCCCTAACAGCGAGCTTGTCTGGAGATAACTCCATAGACCAAGTCTGTTGTGAAACAGCCTGAATTCTGACGGTTTACTCCCTCTCTGTCATCAGAATAATCATTTAACACTTACAATGCCATAGGTGGGAAACGAACTCTGTTATCAGTTAATCTGAGCACTAAGAATCCTGTTACCACAGTCCAGAAGTCAGCAGGCTGATAACAGAGTACCTGGGCTCCTGGCTTTGTGTGTTTATGCCTTTAAGGATCTTTGGGTGGACAGTAAAGATGTGAACACAAAGGAGCCATTATAAGACTGACCTGTTTATGTTCCTGGATTGTATCAGGTCAAGGGAATCTAGACAAGGGCAGAGCTTGGACAAGTGACAAGACAGAGTGGCAGCAGTAGTGCTGAGTGAACCATTATAAGTTCCAAGTGTCAAACTGTGCTGGCATCTTAGAGTGTTTAATCCTTTTTAAGCAAGAATGGATTGCTAGCACCTTATGGAGGAGTTTTGTGTACACCAGAAGAACACTAACCAATTCCACGTTCACTTGCAGCTCAGTATTTGACAAACTACATTTAGAAAACAGGAGTCACTTTGCTTGCTAGCTTGGAGGGGACAGACATATAGGGAGGCACAAAACAGCGATAGATTTTTCTGGTGCTTGAATGGAAACTTTGCAGATGTAGGCAACAGAAGCCATATTCTTTTGGTGGTTTGGATGGCCAAATCCATACTCCACGGTACCTTCTTAATAGGCGCATGATGTGTGTCAACTCTTCATGTTAGCAACTGTTCTTCCCAAAGGCTATCAAATGAGGGCACAACTTTAGGGCAGAACGTAAGAATATTACATTTTGTTGAACTTGTCAAGGAGTCATCTTTGGTTAGAAGTTTTAGGGAGAAGTTTCTTAGTGTCATGGCTATCAACAGCCATATAAGGAAAGATGCCTCCTTATTTAGTGGATTAAAAATGAAACTAAATTTCTTCTCAGGGGCATTTTAAGTTTGGTAAGTGTGTCAGTTTAAAAACACAAATTGAATACTGTCTTTGAAATTTGTAATTTAGGGAAATAGATGATTGAATATTCAGTGAGATTTTTGAAAATAATCCTTGAACTGAGTGTTCTAGAAACAATTGCCGGCATAGAGTGGGGCATGAGGTGGAGAGGAGAAGGAAGAGGGGGAGGGAGTCATGTCTTTGAGGAATGGGACCTCAAGATTGCTCAAACAAATTACTCTGAAGGAAAAATCTGACAGACGAACTGAAAGAATGAACTCAGTCTCTCAAGGTGTCTAGGCCAAAACAAGTTTTAGGGCTTTGATGATGGGGGATGGGGAGGAAATGTACTATGAATTCTAAGATAATGAACATCAAAGCCACACAATTTGGAGGAAAAGAACATTACTGTCATGTTTCAAGTTTTGGAAAACAAATGATAGAATGAACTTTGGCTCACCAGGGTGAAACTAGATATTTGAATGCCTCAAAAGAAATGAAAAAAAAAAAAACCTTATAAACTTATGTACAAGAAATTCATCATGCTAATGTAGCAAAAGTACATAAATTTGTGTTACATGAAATAAAATTAAAGTAGGAATAAGTCAGAGGCTAATCTTAATGAAACAGCCATTGTAAATGGGAACCTTTATCCATTGTATAGAAATTCATAATTAGGTTTTTTTTAAAAGTCATATTTATGGAGACTATTTTTTCATAATTTAACAAAATAATTTACTATGATACCTACTATTTAATTATGTTCACTTTATTCCTGTATAGAAAGAGTGAGCTGTAATCTCATTGCAAGGTTAAGTGAGGCAGAGAGCATGTCCTGCATCCTGAACTTTGCTGTCAGTCTACGGACTGTCCAAGAAGAAGCCTTTGGATTAATCAAGTTTACCAACAAGTGGAGATGAAAAAATGGAAATTGAAAGAGCCTCAAGTGCAAAAGAGAGCAAGATAGTAACTGTCAGCAATGTTCATGTCTTTACCAGGCTGCCTTTGGGGCATGCAGATGAACTGAGAATTGCAAGGTGACTGAGAGAGGTGGCGGAAACATAGGTTGTCTGCTGGATGCCTTCAGGGCAGGGTCTTGGGGTATAGGATGGAGGCTTTCCTCCTTGTCTTGAGAACAACCTGCACGGCAGAACAAGAAGACCTGAACCACAGCCTGTATTTCTAAAGGGTCCCAGGGGCCCAGGAATGCTGCTCAGCATTTGGTGGAAGATGCACATTCCAAAGTAGTGGTGGGTGCAGAAAAAAAGAGACTAAGGAAATCTTTAAAAGGAACTTCTTTGATTTCCTCAGCCTTTGGGATAAGAGGAATATAGTAGCATCGAGCTTAGGGAGAGGCTGTGCTGGGATTTGGAAGACAGGTATAACCATGAAGTTATACAGACTTCCTGTACTGCATCTTTATCCACTCTACTGTGTTATTGTTCCATAAAGCCTGTTTTAGTATAGCATGTACAATGATCCTCATTCTGCACAATGCAATCTCATCCAGAAGGCAGGGGTCTTTCAGGTTTGGTGTAGGTCTGAATTTACCACAGCCATTGGCAATGGCCCTTGTATCCTGCAGCTTCCTGTGGTTACCATGGGCTTTACAAATAAGGAAGGAGCCACAGGGGAGGAGGGACACTGGTGAAGAGTAATTCAGAAATGAGACTGTTTTCTTCATCCTTGTTTCAGTCCGAAACTGGGTTCCTATTGTAGAAACAAGACCTTTGAGCAATGTTCCGTGTATTTATTCTACTTGTATCAAAGAGACTTTCATCTCCCCAGGGCAAATTATTAACACATTCCTCTAAAGATGGGAGGGTAAAGGCCTGGCCTTGGAGAAAAAAAAATAATCACCATTATAGTAAAGAGCTGCCTGAGATGCAAACTTAACAGACACTAACATAAAAGCCCCTACTCCTAATAACAGTGGTTGGCTGAACACCAAGGTCTTTGTGCCCAGGGGAGCATATCTGGGCTATTTCTTGTCTGGAAGCTGCCTCTTCTGTGCCCAGGAATTTTCCACAAGAAAGCTGATGGTGTTGGAGGTGGGGACCTCTGTGGGCACCCACAGCCCGTCACCCTCAACCTTAGCAGGAGACTAAAAAGTGTTGGCTGACTGAACAGTGAGTGACTCTTGGTTCCAGGCTGTAAATTTTTGTCTTTCAAGGGTGAGGGGAGGGAGGTTACTGGGGGAGTGGATGGTGGGGGCAGGGGAGAGACCAGCCAGCCACACTTAGATGTAGTTAAGACTTAGATACAGTCAAGAGATTTAACAGACGTGACATAAGAACACCATTTGGCCTTCACTAATGGATCACTCCCCAAGGCCAAGGCTAGAGGGAATTATTTCCAGACAGAATGCACACTTTTCTAAAGCATGTTCACTTGATTTACAGTGTCCATACTGTAAATAGACACCCAGGCACCTCCTCTGAGATACAGCTCAATGAACTATATGCAGGAAAGAGCCTGGTGCATGAAGGCACACAGGGGAGTATTTGTTGTGGGCCCCAGGCTCAGATATTGCGTGTGTCTGCCTTTTTAATAATCTTTCCAAGTAACACCAAAACATGTGACTATGATGATCTAAACTGAGAAGCAGCCACGAATATATTGTTTATCATTAGTTTCAGAGAGAAACTAAGAATACAACTGGGGTTTGAAAAGCTTCCTCTAGCATAGATTCTTCTGCAGAAATAGCCTGTGACTCGGGTACTCTGAGAGCCTGGTTGTAGGCTCAGGACCCACTTCATGCCTACATCAAGGAGATGTCACCAACATCCCACTACTCCGCCAGCTTCCAATACAGACTTTAAAAACATTGGCTAATGGTGACAAGTGTCATTTTACTTGACATCTGGCTGCTTCAGAGGTGTTTCCCAACCATAGCTAGGTTACTGCTCTCATCATTGGAAGTGGTGAATTCAGAAACTGATGTTCAGAGTGTATGGTGTGTCTGTGCTTCCCTCTCCAAGATCCTCTCCCTATATCTGAGGTTCTCAAGAGGAGAGATATTTTTTAGCACTCCAAGTCAAAGCTTGTGATGCCTGGAGACATTCCTGGCTGCTTTAAGTCAGGGAGAAGATTTGTTTGTTATCTAGCAGGTACTGATTATCCTAAAATGCACAGGATTCCCTCAACAAATAATTAGTGATGAAAACAGGTGATAGAAACTGGCTGGGTAGTTTCAGGGAAAGGAAACCCTGAAAGTAAACAGTCTTTACAAAGCTAAAAGCTGGAAATGCCCCAAGGCTCGTTGGAAGTTATGTCCTTGACAAAGGTCAGGGATGCCAGAAATATTTCAACCAAAATGCCTTTGGTTGTGCCCTAGCTGGAAGCCAGGATGTCAGATGGGAGGTTTCTGGTTCCTCCTTATCTCTGTTCCTCCTGGAAGCAATCTGCAAGAACATGACCAAAACTGAGAGGAGGCACCTGGACATCCCGTGGCTGGACCAACTGAACTGAGTGGCTCACACCCCTCTCCATGCCTCAATGTACTTTCTGCTAAATGTCTATAAAAAGCCTCAGTCTAGTTGTTTAATGCCATTCCATCTCCCAGGACTTGTTCCTGCTATGTAGGAACTCTGCTTTCTTTCTTGTTAAGTGCCCACCTATGAAATTCCTTTTTAAACCCATCCTCTCTCTAGTTGCGTGTGAATTCATCCTTTGAATTTGAAAGACAAGAACTCAGAGGCCACTGACTTAATGGAAGTTGGGTGTGACCACATTGTCTGTCACCCTCACTCCTGAGTTAAAACCCATCTGAGATGAGGGAGAAATCTTCCTTCAAACTAAAAATTATCCTACTTTTCCCATTTCATTATCTGCACCCAGTGTAGATAGCACCAATGCCAAGAAACCTAGCTTCACATATTCTTGTGGTGGGGATCCTATTTACTTACACTGTGAGGTGCTTTGAATAAGAACAGCCTCCCTAGGAGAGACAGACAAAATTAAGGAACATTTGAGGGGTAGTATGGAAACCTAATATGGTAGAAGCTTCCTAAAATATCTAAATATATGATGGTAATCTAAATAAAATCATCAAATGATGTTGTAGACAGGCCCCAACTGGACATCTTTTGTCACCAAATGAAGCTTCCAGTACCAGGAATGTGTTACATCTAATTGAATTGCTGGCCAAAGGGGTCTCATGGGAATCCTCAAACAACCGAGGCTGTTGCCAAGGCTATGGATTGCTTTCCACAGACTGATGGCAAGTCCCAACTGCTAACAACAATATCTATACAGCTCATTGAACATGGAGAAGTGGAGCTGATGCCTACGTAGAGCTTCATCCCTACTGAATAGAGTTCTTAGTACCAGAAAGTACTCTGCGTGCTACCAAAGGAGAAGTGTAAACACCAACCCAGCTACAAATCCTTCGGTCTACAATGGTGTCCTGTTTGCAAGATATGCTAGTGCAATGGTGGCACAAAGCTTGTGGGAGTGACCAACCAATATTTTATTTGACTTAAAGCTTATTCCATGAGATGTAACTCATACTGACACTGCTGTGGTGACCAAGAACATGAGACTAGATAAGCCACGGGTCTAGGAGAAACTAAAATGCTATTGTTCTATTAAAAGGAATACAGCAATAAAATAACTCCTAATGACATTCTGTTATAACCATAGATTGGTGTCTTACCCAGTTTTCATCAGAGAAGAGCCACCTTGCAGTAGATGGGAACTAACACAGAGACCCACAGCTGGACACTGTGCAGAGAGTGAGAGACTTTGAAACACTTGGTTCTAGGTAGGATGGAAGACATCCCTATCAAACCCCTCCTTTCAGGGATCAGGGAGCTGTTTGTGGAAGATGAGCTAGAAATATTGTAGGAGCCAGTGGAGATGGAGGACACCAAGAAACAGTGTCTTCCAGACAGAATGGGAGTGATGCAATGTGATTTTGCAGAGACTGGCATTATGCAGAAGTTCAAGCCAGGTGGCATTCCATGCTGCTGGGAAACACAATCTCCCATCCCTAACCAAGATGCTCTCTATCTCCAACTGACAACCACTTGCAAAGGAAAAACCAGTTTTCTCCAGTGGAGTCTCACAGGGGATATAAACTACACTTAAGGGCAGGCCCCATGCCCAGCTGTAGATGGCCAGCTCAAAACAAACTCAGGGGTGTTTTTGTAGCTCTTTTCTTTCATAGTGCTTTGGTCGGGCATTAAAAAAAAATCTTACTGGAGAACTACAAGAATCTTGGAGGGGTCAACAATTAACATTTGAATGCATAACCAGAAGCCCCTGATCTCTCTGTTGCCTCCAGTTCTCCCTGCCAGCCCAGAGGACTCCAGAGTTCAAAGATCAGTAGGGAACTGGAGCCTAGTGCAGGATCCCATGCCAAAGAGTCAGCAGCTCTCCTAGCTTCTGCACCCATGAGCCCTACAAAACTTCGTGCTCTGAACCATTACTTTACCCTCCTAAGCTCTGGATGGGTCCCAGATGGATGGAGGTCAGTGGGAAAAAGTTGAAAATGTCGAATTTGACTCTGATGAGGAAGAACCCCTGATCTCCCCTTGGACTAGTAACCCCTCTCTCCATTTGTTCCACAAATAAACCTACAGTGGGTCCTGGGAATACACTGAAAAAAAAAAAAACCTTACTGGTCTTTTGTTTGTATGTTATGGTTTCTGATTTTGTGGGAGTGTGTGTGTTTCCTATCCTTTTTTCATTTTTTGGTTAATTGTTTTGTTTTGTTTTCAATTTTTGTTTTTATTTTGTTTTGTTTTGTTTTACCTGTTTGTTTTCTAAAGAGAGAGAGAGAGAAGGCCTGGAGTTGGATGGGTCGGGAGGAGGAAAGATCCAAGAAGAGATGAGGGAAGGGGAACCATTATCAGAATACACTGTGTAAATTTTCAGTTAAAAAAAAAATAAGAATACTAGATACCCTTACTACCAACTACGTAACAGAGACTTGTCTGCTTGTCATGTAGGAATCTGTTCAAAATAAATCTCCACTCCTCTGTTGTTGCTATATCATCATCATTTTTGAGACAGTATCTCACTGTATAGCCCAGGCTGGCCTTCAACACAAAATCCCCCTGCTTCAGATTTCTGGGCGCTGGGATTATAGGCAGACATTGTTTCTATTTTTTTGTTTGTTTGTTTGTTTGCATGTTTGTTTTTTAATGTTAGAATCACAGCTTTCGTGTCTGATTCTTCCTTCCAGCTTTAGTTTGGGTCAGAAAGATCCCTAAAGCCCCCAAATCCATCACTAAAGATGTAGCCCCCAACTTGACAGGAAGTAGTACAAATTCTTTGTTTTACTTCTTTCCTCTTGGAAGTTTCTGGGGGCTTTTCCCATTTCTGTGCCACTGAAAATATTTCCCTTCACCTTAAACCCCCCTTGTTTTATTTTTCCTCATTTGGTAGCTCAGATAACAGTTATTCAAGACAGGAATCATGCGCCCATTGACTGAGTTTTAAGTCTCTGGGGCTGGACCTCTTTTATAATAGGTATTCATGTATTTGCTAAATGAAAAGTTGAAGCATTTTCCTCCCACTTTGAGATTATTTTTCATTGAAAGCGCCCCATTAGGATCATATCCATCTGTCAGGATCAGAAGTGAATGTTTTCCTATGTGCAGGCATAAGCTCTCCAACATCAGCTCCGTGAGGCACCCATGTCACTCACTGCACGAGTTCCATCAACATATATTACATTGACCCAACCATGAGTTTGAAGAAGTGACACCAGCAGCTTTCTGAATAGTACTGAACAATTCTGAGCTCTGCATATAAAAATCATTCTCTTCTACGTGGCCTGGCAGGGGGGGGAAATCTTATAACAGTATGGTTTAATTCGAATAGTCCATTTTGGAGATTAGGAAAAAAATTCAAATGAGGATACACTGGAGAGTGATCTCACATTTGTATTATTTTAACAACTTCCCACTCCCTCGGCTCTACCTCCCCGGCACCATATGTAGTTGAAGTGAAAACACAGCATGGTGAAAGATTTAAAGTAATTCTAATTTCTATTTCTAGCTGCACTGCCATAAGGCATGCAAAAAGACAGACACTTACTGGCAAGTACTGTTGTCATCAGCAGAAAGGGAAAATAGAAATACAGTGGGTGCATATGTTGGGGTGGCATTTCTTTGGAAAAACCATGCAGTGGCTTTAACTCAGAAACAAAATCTGTTTAGTCCAATCTCCACTAATGTTCCCATCAGGTTAAACAGCAGAAATCAAGGGCAAAAACTAGAGATAATCTAGTAATATATGAAACTAAAAGGTGGAGCTGTGCTGTGTGCAAGCATGTGTTACACAGGATCCCAGATACAACAGTGTCCTGAACAGAGGACAGGTGAAATGGTTACCACAGCCTCTACTCTTCAGAAGATGTAAGAAAATATAACAGAGTCCAGGTTTTCCTAAAGTATTAATAATCTGAATGTCAAATCCTGCCTTTTGTTAACACGGCATTTCCCCATCTCTTTGGCTGCTGTACTGGTTCGTTTTATATCAACTTGGCACAAGCTAGAGTCATTGGCGAAGAGAGCATCTCAATTGAGAAATACTTTCATAAGATAGGTCTATACACAAGCCTGTAGGGCATTTTCTTAATTCGTGATTGATGGGGAATGGCCCAGTTTATTGTGGATGGGGCCATCCATGGGCTGGTGGTCCTAGGGTCTATAAGAAAGTTCACTGAACAAGCCATGGGGAGCAAGCCAGTAAGCAGCATTCCTCCATGGCCTCTGCATCAGCTCCAGCCTCCAGGTTTCTGACCTGTTTGAGTTCCCACCCTGATTTCCCTCAGTGATGAACAGTGGTGTGGAAGTACAAGCCAAAGAAATCTTTTTGTCCCCAAGTTGCTTTTGATCATGGTGTTTCATCACAGCATAACCTTCACTAAGACAGCCACTGAATCAAGCCTGTGCTAAGGACGACCACGTTTTCTTTAACCGTTTCAACATCCTGCTCCCTTTCGTGTCTGAAACACAGCTAGTTAAGATGGCATTATACTCATGAGAGGTCTTTGAGAAGAGGCCTGAGGTGTGGAGAAGGCTAGCTTAAATCACAGCACAACATGTACAAAAACACATTTACCTAGGGAGTGCAAGACCCATGGATTGTTTCACTATCCATACACCCATCAGTAATATGGTGACAGTTCTAGCTGATGATATGTTTCCTTTCAGTTACGTTTCACATGACCTTCCCTGTGGGAAATCAGTGAGGGAATGTGGCATCAGCTGCTTATCAGCTCAAGCTGCTATAATAAAAGACCATTGGCTGGGCAGATCTCTCACAGTTCTGGAGGCTGGGAGTTCTAGCTACAGCCTTCTTAAGGGCTGCAGTTTGCTAGCATGTGTCCCCATGTGGCAGAGAGACAGAAATAGAGATAGAGAAAGATGAGAGGGAAAGGGAGGGAGAGGTAGAGGGAAAGGGAGAGGGAGGGAGATGGAGGAAAAGGGAGAGGGAGAGGGAGAGAGAAGGAGAGGGAGAACTTCCTAATACTTTTACATCCTGTCAAGATTTCAATAAGTTAATTTTGGGGTACACTAATCTTATAGTACATAGCACTGGGCTGTCATCCTCACCTCCACCCATGGAGGTTGCTGTTGGTTTGTGATCCTAGAACATCTCTTACTGTCATCTCTTTCAAGTGGCTATTACCCTGGCTTGGAAACTCCCCCCCCCCCCAGCTTTTCCCACTGACTGGTTCATGTGTTTCCATTGCTTCAAGTCTCAATGTCAAAACACTCTATTTGGGAGTGGGGAGATTAACAGGTTAAGGGTTTTGGGATTAACTAGGTTAAGGGCTGTTGTTAGATAATTTATTATTAATTCTGGCCAAATATTAGAACCATTGGTGGGAGGGCTCTAAAATTACTAATAACAGCCTGACCCGAGGTGAAATAGAATCACTGAGGTAACATTAGGCATCAGTTCCTTGCAGGCAACCCCGTGATCTTGATGTGCAGCCAGTGTCTATCAACTTCATCCCTGGACATGACTCCTTGGAGTCTCCAGGGCAAATGCTGATCCTCTGTCTTTCTTCATCAGTGGATCGTGCTATATATAAAGTGGAGAACTCTGATCACCAGAAAATGTCTGTCTGAAATTCTCATTAGGAAGGAAGAGAGAAAACCCATTTTGCAGAAAGCTGCCCCTCACCCATCTGAAGCTTGGGTAGACACTGCTGGTGGAGCATGGTTATGTTTAGCTCATCTCGTTCCTAAATTGCACTTGGAGACTGAAAAGACACAAGTCTGAAAATCCAAGGTTGAAAATACAAATTGGGTCTCTTATCTACCCCTCCCAACCCTTCTCTTCCATTGGGTTTCTTTACCTCAATTGCTCGTTCCCAGGGGTTCTGGGATCTCCTAGAATGCTTTCCCCTCCCTGTCTCTCTCTTTTCCTTCACTCCTCCAACTTGTTGATCCATTCTACCTCTAACCAGGTCTGACTCGGGTCTAAGCTGCTGTGGTCCCATCTGCAATCTTGCAACAGCTCTCGCTTCTGCCATTAGTCTTCTGTCTCTGTCCCTTTCAGACAATGCTGAGCCCTGAAGACAAAGTTGTCTGGTTAAAAATGTAGTTTCAGGGGCGAGTGAGCTGGCTCAGCAGGTAAGGACACTTGCCGCCGAGTCTAATGACCTGATATATCAATCCCCAGGATATACATGGTAGAAGGCTAGACCTGACTTTTGTGAGCTGTCTTCAGATACTGTGGCAAACATACGCATATCCATACACATGTGCACACAGATACAATTTAAAAAATGTAATTAAAATGTGTCATATCATTTCACACTTTCACTTGGAAATCTCCAGGATCTTCCATGCTGCCAAGAAGATACCAAACACATCAGGAGCTTTTGATTCCCATACAAGCTGAGGCTTCACTATTCCTGTCTGTTCCTACTACCAGCCTCCCCTTGGTGCCCTGGGACTGCCTTAGCCACTCCAGGCTCCTTGTTCACCCTCAAGTGACTGTTTCAGCGTCTCTGCATTTTCTTCTACCTAGAGCACTTTGTCCCCATGTGTCTGCCCACCTCATTTCCTTACCTCCCTTGGGGCTTTCTTGAAGTACCCCCTTCCCAGTTAGCTCTACCTTGACAGCCTTACTTAAAACAGGACAGTCGCCAACATCCACTGCACTGTGTATTTTTGTTTAACTTCTACCTCTCCCAGTTATAATTTGATCATTGAGGGAAGAGACTTTTGATTGGCGCTTTTTTTTTTTTTCTGGGCTGCAGCCTCAGCATTAGAGCAAAGCTCGCACACACTCAGAAGGCTCTTGGAGACAAGATTCTGGACAAGACTGATGACGTGAGAAACAGGAGAGTTGTCATCTTTCTTGCACAGCAGCACTGGAGGTGGTGGCCCAGCATGCTCTTCCCTCACTTTATGCTCCTTTGCATCTCAGCTTACTCTGGCTTCTTATTTCTTAAGCCTGCTGCTTCTTAGAGTTGACACGATTTCGGAGCACACCCCAGCTGCCCTCCAGAAAGCACCTGCCACGGCAGGATGGTGGGCTTCATTCGTAGTGAAGACACACTCTTTCCTGTGTCTCCAGAACATTGGTGCGGGCAGCACTTTGTGTTCACATGATGGGTTTCCTCTGTGGGATGTGGATTCGACACGGTGAAGGTGCGTGACAGACACTTCAGTCAACCCATCTCTACTTTTAAAGTATTCTTAAATCTGGGCATTCATACAGTGAAGCACGGTGATCACAACCCAGGTGTGTAGATATCAAAGTTACCCTTCTTAAAAAGTGGTATCTCATATTCTTCTGCTTCTTACTTGAAAGACTGTGTGGGGTGGAGAAAAGACAGTAACTGGAATGGTTTACTCAAGATCCTGAAGGAAAGAGACTCGAGGTGAATCATGTCGAGGGAATCAGAAGCTCAGAACATAAACCCAGCCCTTTGGAGCAGCCAGCAGTAGACGGAGGGAACAAAATACCAATCACAGAACATGTGATGCACTCCACAAAGCACTGGACAACTGTCTTAGGCTAGCCTATGAATCGAGGAAACTGAAGCTGTCATGAGACAGTGGTAGCAAGATAGGTAACTACTTCAAACCTCCTGGCATCCTGATGCTCAGGGAAGCTATGGGACTACAAGAGATGTCTGGGAAAGAGCTATTGAAATCCTGCTAAACTCTGCAGAAAGGATAGACCCATATTCTGAGAGCTCATTGTGTCTTCTGCACTTGGAGATGTCAGGCCAAACCCTGGGTCAAGAGTGAGGAGGGGTCAGGGATGCTGCTGCTCTTCTGTGGGAAAGCCAAGGATGGACTGGGTGGAGCCTCCCCCAGTGTGGGAGGTGATTCACTGCTGGAGCTGAGCTGGACCATGCTCCTGACGTCCTAAGGGCTGAAGGAGGTGTGTTATTTCTGCATGCTGACTCTGATAACAACCCTCTTCTAAAACATTTTGGACACAACTGTTATTTCTCACACATTAGCATTCTTGAGTTTCTATTTTTGGTGATGTTCAGCCAACAGCAGTCTCTTCCATTTCTACACAACTGCTTCTTGGCTTGGGTTGAAGTCCATAATAGTTGAGGTAGAGGGTGGAGGCCTTGCTTCACAGGGGTTAATTTTCTATATTTGCAGCTCCCTTCTTGTCCCCTCTCTGACTTGCTTCCCTGGTACTCTGGTCTCCAGCCCAGCACACTTTTATCCTGTGGTCTCTACCAATAAGGGGACAGTGATAACAATATTGCAACCTTAAAGATGGCAGCCAAAATACTTTATTGAGAGTGTCATTACTGGTCTAGTTCTCTGCTCACCACTCCCCTTAACAGTCCAAAGTCTCTCAGAACCCAGGGCCATCAAGAAGTTGGTCATGAAGGCAGGCCTTTGATTCCAACACTTGAAAGGCTGAGGCAGGAGGGTCATGAGTTTAAGGCCAGCCTGGACTACATAGCAAGACTCTAAAAAAGGGAGAGAAGGAATGAGGTGGGGGACTTGAGATTTGCCCTGAGTGTCAGAGCAAGCATGTGCATAGCTTAGGATAACCATACGTCTATCTCATAGGCTCCTATTTTTCTTTGGTGACAATGGCATATGACATGGATTTGCTAAAACTCTTCTGAGCTTGTCTTTATCTCCAAAAATCCTGTATTCAGGAAACATGGCTTTGAAGCAGCAACCATGGCAGCAGGTTCACGTGTATTATAACAAGAGTCTAGGAGTCAGATGGATCCCCAGTAGGCAGACAGGAGAAGGATACTCTAGGTAGGTTGGTGTACTTTTTAATTTAGACATTTAAGATTCTCTCGTTCTCCAAGGCAAAGATACGCACAAAAGCCAAGAGCACAAAGCAAAGAGCAGGGACCAAAGTGGATGCAGGGTGAGGCTATAATTCAGAGCCTGCCCCGAGTGATATACTTGGCACCACCTCCTAACGTGTCCTCAACGTCTGGAAACACCACCACCAACCAGTGACTAAGGGTTCAAGTGTGTGTGGCTGTGGAGGACAGTTCTCATTCAAATCACTACAGGGCTTGCTTTAGCTTATGGTTTCAGAGGAATTAGTGTCCATCACAATGGGAAAGGCACGGCAACAGTCAAGTTCCTGTACAGAGGCAGGAACAAGAGGAGGCTGATCACATTTGACTCACACACAGGAACCAGAGAGTGAGTACAGGAAGTAGGACAAAGGCTATAAGCTCCCAAAGCCCGCCTCCGGTGATGAACCTCCTCCAGCAAGGCTCCACCTCCTAAAAGTGCCAAGACCTCCCTCAATAATCCCACAACACTGAACCACGTGTTCAAATACATAAGCCTATGAGGGACATTTCTCCTTCAGACACCTACATAATCAAGATAGTGAGGTACTGGGACAAGGAAAACCAAATGACCAGAATGGAGAGTGAAGAAATAAACGTTTACATTTGTAATACTGGTGTAAGGACATCCATCTAGACATCTGGATTGTTTCTAGTGCTTCACTATTATACATATAGCTGTTGAGAATCTCTTTTATAAGTGTTATGTGGGCATCTTATCTCTTTTCACATGAATAAATACATAGGAGTGGAATGGCTTTATCTTATGGTAGCTTAGTGTTTTGTTCTCCATTTTGGAATAACCACAGAGCACAGAAGTTGCCACTTCAGCCATCCTAAGCCACCATTTAGTCCTATTCAAGTATGCTAACTTTGCTGTGAAACACATCTCCAAACCCTTTGCACCTTACTAGTTTAAAATCTGATATCTGCAAAACAGTTCTCCTCCCCTTTTATTCTCCAGCCCTTGCTAACCAATATTCTACTTTCTGTTCCTATATCAACCTACTTAGAAAACTCACATAAATGATATTTGTTTTTTGTGATTGTGATTTCAATTAGCACAGGGTCCTCAAGTTTCTTCTATACAATATTAGGCGGGGCAGGACTTCTTTTCTTCTCAATACTAAATAATATTTCAATGGATGTATGAATTTTATTTAATCTGTTTTTTTAAGATTTTTTTTTAGTTTTATTTTATGTGTATTTTATCACATATATTTCTGTGCACTGTATACATGCAGCGCACATGTAGGCCAGAAGAGGACATCGGATACCCTTTGAAACTGGAATTACAATCAACTGTGAACCGGTTATGGGGTCTAGGAATTGAACCCAGGCCCCCTAGAACAGCAGCTAGTTCTCTTAACTGCTGCGCCATCTCTCTACCTTCCTTGTTTAATCTTTTATCCACTGATGGAAATGAGGGTTGATTCTACCTCTTGGCTGTTGACTCCTGTGTTAAGAACATGAGAGTATTAGTATTCCTTAATGTAAGTTCACCTTTTCCAGAAACTGCCAATCTTATTCCTGAAGTGGTTGTGCCGACTTCCATTTCCAATGACAGCAGATAGAAGTGTCACTTGTCCATCATCATCCACTTCATGCCAATAATTTTGGTTATTCTAATAACCATGACTTTAATTCTAACTTCCATAGTCACTGACGATATTGAGCATCTTTCTTGTCTGTTTTCTTTGAGAAGCCAAGGGCCTTCTTTGAAGCAAGGGGCTGAGGGAGGCTTGCCCACAGATCAAGCTGCTTGTGTTGTGCTCCTGATGAAGGTTGGCCAGACCGTGGTCCTAGGTTGAGGATGGGCATGTTTCTTCTTCAAACTGACCCTAACAATGACCTTCTCTCTAAATGTAGACTGTGTTGTGTATTCAGCACAGTCTTTATGCATACTTGAAGTTAATTTGTGTGTTTTCCTTTTGAATTCAAGAATTCTTGCCGTATTCCTGATTCATGTCCTTTATCAGAGATGAGACATATTTTCTTTGACTCTGTAACTTATCATTCTAATGGTATACTTACAGGAGCAGAAGTTTAGTTTTCATGATGCTCAAATTACTAATTTTATTTTCTTTTATGGCCAACATGTTTGTATCATATCCAAGGCCTTGTTGTTTTAACACAAGGTCATAAAGAATTTTCTTGTAGAATTCTAGTGCCTATAGGTGATCTCAACATTAGGTGTATGATCCATATGAATCAACTTTGGTATTTTATGCAAAATATGGGCCAGAGTTCATAATTTTTGTATGCCAGCATTTAATTACTGTAGCATATATGGCTGAAAATAAACTATTCTGGCCACAGAATTGTCTTTGCCAGAAGTCAGTTTTTCGCACATCTATAAATCTATTTCTGAATGTATCTATCCTATTCTGGTCTCTTATTTTTATTCTATTGCCACATTGCCTTAATTACCGTAGTTTTTATGACTTGAAATTAAGTACCATTGGCTATTTAACTGTCTTTATTTTCAAGGTTTCTAAAAAATTGGACTGTATGAATTTGTTTTAGAAAAAAAAACTCTGAGATTCTTGGTTCATCTATATGGCAACAAACCCCACTGAAGCCAAGGCCCTGGCACTGAGGCTACCAGGCCTCCAATTGCTTGACTACTCAAGGTCACAGAGCTGGCTGGCAGGAAATGGGGTGCACACAGCAGGTGGCTCTGCTAGAGCAGCCGAAAGAGAGACTGTTAGTTCACAGGACACAGTACATCACGGGTGCAGGGTGACAGCCCAGAGTACCTACCTATCAGCCCCAGGGCAGGCTGAGTAGCATGCTGAAGGTTTTGGTTGCAAGCATTGATCATTTCAAACAGCGCCATCAGTGCTACAGTGAAGAACACAAAAGTCATATTGAGAGACTGGCAGAGTGTTTGTGTTGGTGGGCATACAGAGCTCAGGGAGATACATTTCAACCCCAAGACAACCTGATTCAACAATATCAGGGGTGGGTATTATGTTGAGTGGATTGTTGGGCACTTTGAGGACATACTGACTACCACACAGATGAGAGATTAGAGGTGACCTTAGGGATCTTATTGGTCAATTTCAAGGAAAGGGTGTGCTTTCTAAAAATCATCTTGGTCTAGCTAGTTTTGACTATCAACTTGACATAGAGCTATGGGAGAGAGAGAGAGAGATTCCTGGATCAGATTGGCCTGTGGGAGGCTGTCTTGATTTTTAATGTATGTCGGAGTGTCTAGCCCATTATTCCACTGTGGGCAGTACCATTCCCTGGTGAAGTTGTCTTAGACTGTATAAGAAAGCTAACAGCATAAACTTGCCTATGAGTCAGCCGGCCAGCAGCATCTTCCTTGGATCCTGCTAGACCTCTCCGACTGCGGGGGGGTGGGGGGGTCCTTGGGAAGAGGGGGCGGCGTGTGGGATAACAAGCAGGGGTTCCTCCAAGTTTCTGCCTGAGTTCTTACTCTGACAACCATCAGTGATGGACGGTAGCTTGTAAGTTGAAATAAACCCCTTCTCCCTTTAAGTTTGTTTTCATTGTGATATTTCTCACAGGATCAGAATGAAGCCAGAATACATCTCAACCACAGGCCGCTAGAAAACAAGACACACTGAGACAGTCTTACTAATGTCATTGGTGCAGTGGATGCTCAACAAAGGGCTTAGAGAATGAACAGAAACCTTTACTCTGGGCATCACTAGCTCCTAGAACCAGGATGAGGATCTTCATGTAGGTTTGTGGTGTTGGTTAACACTGAGTCAGGTGCTCTCTTTTCCTACTTTTCAGGGTTCCTGGGCAGCCAGGATCATAAGCCTGAATTTAGAAAGCGACCTGTTGACTCATTCTCCTGAAGTCACTTACTAGAATATGCTAACTTACTTTTCAGATAACCAAAAAAAGGTTTAGTAACAGTTATTGTGTGCTTCCCTGGCCCCGTCTTCTTTTACCCCTTTGTGTGTGCGTGTGCATTTCCCCATACATGCATGGGCACGCACCTTTAAGGTTGATGTCATGTCTTCTTCGATCACTCTCTGACTTACATGTTGAGGCAGGTTTCCTCAGTTGAACCCAGGGGACACTGATGGTCTAGCTGACTTCTTTGTCCAGGGGATCGATCCTCTGTTTCTACCTTCTGTGCTCTGGGATCAATGCAGGCTGCCTTACCCACTCTGCATTTATGTGGGTGCTGGGGGTTTGAACTCTTCTCTTCATGTTTACTTGGCAAGCACCCCACCCCTGAGTCACCTCCACAGCTGCTCTGTGTACTGTTTCATATCGACCTACGTTTTAGACTGGGTGATATGTTCCTAATTGCAGAATTTAAAGACACCAATTATATCACAAGAGGGGATAACCTTGTAAGACAAAAGATAATTGCTAATAAAAATAAGACTATTTGTTTGCCTACTTCGCCTACTTTTAAAGGCTGGTGGTTGACCATCCACTAGCATTCTGGCCTTCCTACATATGAAGGATAGGCTCTATCAGTGAAGCTAGGAGATGTCTGTCAGCACAGTGAGCAGTTTCCTGTGGGCCCTCAAATTCCACTGCAGATCTCTCAGCAGCTTTCTCAGAGCCCCCACAAAGCCAGATACCCAAACATCAATCTTCATTCCTGAAGATGTGAAGCTGAACTGCTGGATTCGTTGGAATAAGCAGTGGCTTTCTGCATTCATAGGACTGGAAAGAATTTTTATTATAACTATTAAGTTCTATAAACTTTGATAACAATGCTTGGGCTGTTTTCTCATTACTATTTCCATGAAACCATTACCTTTCAGAAATCAAAAAGGCCTTTTGTACTTTCTAGACTGTGTTTAAGGACACATTTTCTGAGCTTCCCCTTTCCCATTTCTATCCAAATTGCTTGTTTCTAAGCAACTTAATACCCTGTCATTATATGTTTAATTCATTTTAAGATGTGTCCAGAACTGTTTGTGTTAGACTCAGGCTGGCACTTCTCGTCAGTCTCCCTTCTATCCATTCTGTACACAGACTGTGTTGTAGACTTCTAAGTTACTTACACACAAACACACTTTCCTCATTTTGTTTTGGATCCAAAATTCCCAATAGAACATAGCCATGTAGTAACCAGTCTCAGAGGCTCATTTGGCTTTCCTTAATAAACTCAGAAAGTATGCAAGGCTCAGGTTAGGTCAACAGTGGAGTCCAAGTTAACTGTGGGAGAGTGACATGGGAAAGTATTAAGATGCCAATAGGCAACTTAGACCAACGACAACACTGCTCACCTCGGGTACCAGGGCATGAACATGCTCTGTTCACAAACACTGAGTCTCAGTGTTTTCCTTCTCTATCACAATGTGGGGTTTCTTTGTCTTTAAAACACTCTTCCACTGGTGTGCATAGCTCTGAGAGCAGCTTGTGGAAGGGTAATAAACTATAAAGCAGCAAACAGTCACCATTATGGTCTCCCAGTCCCCTGGGAAGCCCAGGTCAAGTCACATAGCTAGTTTCAGGTAAGACTGAGAGGAACTTTTGCTTCAGGCACAGAGCAACACCAGACTCATAAGATTTTTTTCATTGACATGTGAGATTTACTTTGGCCCCCTCAAACCCTACATCTCAGCAAAACATGACTCCAAGTTTATGTGACCTGGGTTAACTGTGAAGAAGAGAGATGGGGGCAAGCTTTGGGGGCTGAGCCTGTTTTAGCAATACATCTGTATTTTGTGTTAAATTTCTATCACTATAATGTAATGCCTGAGGTAATTAGCTTATAAACAAGAAAAGGCTTGTGTTTTTGTGATCAGTCCCTTTAGTGATCAGTTGTCGATGTGGACTTTGGTTCTGAGATCACATTATGGCAGGAGACTGGGGTGGAGCTAAGTTGCTTACCTGTGGTCAGGTTGCAAAAGAAGAGGAGGGGACTGGGACTCCATAATCTCTCTTGAGAGCTTCACCATCTTACAAAACCTCTAAGCAACCCTACTTTTCAAAGGGTCCATCTTGTGGGAGCACCACTCAGTGAGTAACCCTTTAATATATGAGCCTTTGGGAAACTCTCAATACCCAACATCTAAACTATAGCTGAGCAGACCTCATCCTACACTCCAGGTATACTTCAATGCTTGACTGAAGGATGCTCCATGACACGGTCTCATATGAACACGCTTGCTCTAAATGGACATGCTTGCCCTCACTCTCTGTGACTTCATGCTTAGAGTTCTTCAGGTTAACATAAATGAATTCTTGTACTTCCAAAACAAGAAAACCTTACAATTAAATCATACTGAGAATTGTTTGGCTGAGGAAGAAGACACATAGCTGTGTTAAACAAACATGTGGGTGTCCATTGCTACTCTTCAAGAATGGGAGATCATTTCCCAAAGATCTGTGGCCTTGGAAGACTTTTCCTTATTTAGAGGTGCTCTAAAAATCTCCTGTTCTGCAAGGAGTCAGATTACAGTCAGATTTCAGCCTCAAGCTTGGCTCTGTCACTCACACTCACTCCATCACAAGCGGGCAGCATGATCTTGCTGACTTGGTTGCATTCCATCAGCTGTATCACTGTGGACCACAGCCAGAGCCAGTTGCGACATCCTAGCACTAAAAGACGTCTGTGAGAGAACGCATGTACATGTACTTTATAGAATACGAAATCACAAAATAATCTTGGAACAGTTGTTATTTGGCTGTTGAGAGTGTCATCATGCCATAGCAGAGCTAAGGAGTCATGCAAGAAGAAGGAGCATATGACAGAACGGAAAAGTTGGACTCCGTGACAAGATCCTTGAGATATTGAGACTGCAGGTCTCGTCTCCTGGCTTCTCTGTGGGGTTTCTTAAGAATCTGTCATTGAGGAATTTCCATAGGCTTTATTTAATCATATCTTATTTTAGTTTTGAGTGGGAGGTAAAACTCTTGGGAGTATCATAGTGACACTACTATGGTGAGAAAATATTTTGTTAATTTGAACAAAAATACTATTTTCCTTAGTCTCTTTGGGCTGCTGCAGCAACAGCTTTCATGTGTGGTAACTGGTTAACAGGGAAAGTTTACTGCTCATGGTTCTTGGGGCTACGTAGTCCAAAGTCGAGGCGCCAGCAAAGTCAGTCTCTGGTGGAGGCTTGCTGTGTACACCGTAAATGGTACCCCATTGCTGTATCATCACATGGTGGAAGGGGCCAAGAGGCTCCCTCAGCCACTTTTATTTGTACTGCCCCCCACAAGGTAATAGAACTCATGACATAAACATCCCACTTTCTAATACTAGAAACCAGAATATTGAAACCTGTGTTTTTTGTTTTTACTTTTTTACTTCAAAATTTACAAGCTAAAATGTAACTATACTATTTTCTTCCTCTCCTCTCTCCAACCCTTCTCATGTCCACCCTCACCCCCAAAATTCATGATGTGGCCTGATTTTTAACATATGAATTTTTGGAAGACATGCCTATTCAAACTGTAGTGTTGTTGTTTTAAGTTAGCATACAAAATGATACATTTAGTTACGGTGTTCTCATAATACTTTGTTAAATATAGGTGTATTTGCATAATTTTACATGTTGACATCCAGTTAGACCAGCACCATTTGCTGAATATGCTTTCCTTTTTCCATTGTATGATTTTGTCTTCTTTGTCAAAAATTAAGTGACCATAAGTGTGTGGGTTTATTTCTGGGTCTTCAGTTCGATTCCATCCGTCAACTGGTCTGTTTCTATACCAGTACCATGCTGTTTTTATTACTATTGCTTTGTAGTACAGCTTGAAATCTGGGATGGTGATACTTCCAGATGTTTTTTTTTTTTTTTGTACAGGATTGATTTAGCTATTTTGGGTTTTTTGTTATGGAACATGGCTTTTGTCACCTGTTAGTGGGACACTTTGCCCTAGTGGAGCTGCCATATAGGCCCCAGTGTAAGAGGAAGTTCTTAGCCCTCATATGACTGATGAACTGAGGGGGCTGAGATGTGGGGGCACCCTACACCAAAGGAATAGGATAGGAGGGAGGGGGAGAGGGCAGGAGGGTGGGACCCAGAAGGGTGCAGGGAGGGGGCTGTGAGGGAGAAGTAATTTGAAGTAATAAATAAATGTAATAATAATAAAAAACGAGTCTGGCATAGTTCCAGATGCAAGGACCAATCTCTTAACCCAAAATTCTTAGTGTTACTCTTCTTATCCCATTATCATGAGATTTGCTGAGAAAACCAGCACTGGAGAATAATTGGTAAGCAGTGGACAAGAGTAGTTGAAATAACTAATCCACAGTCCTAGGAAATACAACTGCATTTTTGTTTCAGCGTTCAGGGCACTTTCTTTGTGGGTCATCTTGAGGCATTGCAGCTTTGCAGATAAATTGTTCCTCCTGGTTGGCTCAACAAAAGATTTTAGGTAGTGATGGGAAGAAACATTTCAATTCTGCCAATGAATTACACCCAGAAACTGTGATTTGGGTAATTGTCATAGAATTGTCATGAATAGGACACACACGGTTCTCCTAGTTTACCTTGATTGGAAAGCTCAGGGTCTCATCCCAAGAAGACTAGATCAGGTAGTTGTATATTCAGAGATAAGAAGAAGAAACTGGACCATTGAATGCGTTCTAGACCAACTTAGGCAACTTAATGAAACCTTGACTCCAAATGAAGAGTAGGTAACAGTATACTTGTGTAGCATTAGTGAGACCTTAGGTTCAATCTCCAACACAAAACAAACAAACTTAAATATATTAACATTGATATTCAGGTATTTTATACTATAATTGAATCTGCAGTTCATTAAACCCAAGCCTTAATGGTTACTCACTGGTCTAATTCTTAGAATTCTCTCATAACACACGAAGTCCTTATCAGTGAGCTTGTAAATTTGCTTCCAAATTAACAGACACAGATTGATGAATCTGAGCATTTGCTGGTTGGGAAACAGACATCACCCTCCTTGTAGCTAAAATCCAAAGATGGGAATCTTAGGTGTCCTTGAAAGAAAGAGACTTTCTCCTGTCCCTGAAAGTAAATTAACAAACCCTTGTTTGAGAAACGAAAACTTTCCTCCCTAAAGATGGCTGCACAATGATAAATCACTCCTGAAGAAGGCAATTATTAATAGATTATCTCTGCCCACAAAAAAGTCAATTCAAGTCAAATTAAAAAGAAAAAAATAAAAGGTTTATTTGTGAACAGGGCTCCTGGGAGAGTTCACCAACCTGAGAGGCTGAGAACAGAGAAAAGTCACACCCTGACTATGTCAGGGATAGATGAAGGAAAATGACGTGTCTGCTACAAGCTGGACTTGTGCTCAGATATAGGCATCTGGGACTAAGGGACTTGGAAGACTGGCAACTTCAGGTGAGGAGGTTGGGGTAGCCATCAGAAATACCAGGACTGTAGAACTGGGCTTTTTGGCACCTTTTCCTGTTTGAAGGCTTTCTCAACAGACAGGATTGGAAGGAGAGGGGAATGGGACTTTATCAGACCATGTGGAGATGGGGACTCTAACCAAACACTTATCTGTTAGTGTTCATTTATATAATTGTGTTTGTTTCTCAGTTCCTCAACCTGGATATCGCTCAAATAATTGAAAATATTATATTATTTGATAAACAAGTTTCATAACACAAGAACTGAGCAGTTATTTCTCTATTCTTAACCCCCTAAACTAACCTGGCTTCCTCCCAGTGTAAATCCCAGAGATATTTGTACTTTGTGGCTTTCCTTCTTCAGCTCCTCTCTCCTGATGTCTTCTGTTCTTCTGCCTGTGGATGAATCTCCTACTTCCTCTCTCTAACCCCTCCTCTGGGGGGCAGGAAGTCCAGCCCTATTCTCAACCCTGTTAGTAATTGGGTGTAAGATGCTTTATTGGCATATCAGGGGACAACTGAGGAGCAGTTTTTACACAACATTGAGACAGGAGATTCTCAGAACAAGGATTGCAACCAAATATGGGGAGGGGTACAAAAATCAACATTTGAATTATACAATAACCTTTTGCCTACAGTTATCATCTTTCTAATGGATAAAAATTAAAATTTAAATTATCATCATAATGAAAACACTAGGTTTAAGTTCTTGTAATTTGTAGGGTCTCTCTCTCCTATTACAGGAATATATCCAGGATCATTGCTTGAGAAATATTTCTTGCAGGAAGTTCTGGTAGCCTCTGAAATCCAGGGATCATGAGGAAAAAAGTGGGAAAGGACAAGGATTTTGACGATGATAAAAGTACAGGCTGGGGAGAGAGTTCAGTAAAGCACTTTCTGGGCAAGAACAAGAACCCGAGTTTCATTCTCTGAACCCATGTACAGTTGCTGGGTGTGGTAGAGAGGACCTGTAAGGTACATGCTGAAGTGGCAGAGACACAGAGACAGGGGGATTCCTGGGACTCCTGGTCAGCCTGTCTAGACTAATTGATAAGACCTGGAAAGACCTGGGATCTCTCCCTCTCCCTCCCTCCCTCCCTCCCTCTCCCTCTCCCTCCCTCTCTCTCTCTCTCTCTCTCTATATATATATATATATATATATATATATATATATATATATATATACATACACACATACATACATACATACATACATACATATAGAGGGGGAAGGGAGTGGGAGTAGGGGGGAAGGGGAGAGAGGGAAAGGGAGAGATGTGAGACAGAAAGGATTGCTACCTGGGTTGACTTCTGGCTTCCACATGCTTTCTTATATACATGTACAGGTGCACATGAACACATATTTGCACACAGAGAGAGACAATCATGTACACAGAAACAACAAAATGAGTGTACTTCCTACAGTAGGAAGTAAAACCAGGAAATAAGTATTTGTGTATAGAAATAATGTTCAAGTAGTATTTTCATTTCAGCAGATGGGAATTGTCTTGTTGGGCATGTTAGCTCTTTCAGAAGCCAGTGTCTAGAGAAACTATTCTTCTACAACAAAACATAGGGTGCTTTCGTTTCAGCAAACATCCCCCACACCCCCACACCCCACCCCCACCCCCGTTCTCCTCGGGCAATTTGATTCGAACTTGTTTTAGAAGTTTAGCCAACAGTGCTCTGGGCACTGACATGGGCTGACCATGTTTTCCTGCGGGGCTGTACAGATGCCAGCCATTTAATGCCTGCCTGGTACACCAATGTGTTTTTCTCCACCACCACCCCTCCCCCGCGTCCCAGTCCCCTCTTGCGGTTTCTACAATCGAAATGGTCAGTTTTGAAAACGGGAAAGCAGCCCTCCTTCTCATAATCTCAGCCCCAGATCTGCTTTTGATTCTGCATGCTTCGTTTTGCTCCCTGAAGGATAATTTGAAGATTTGAGTAATTAACCCAAGACTCCGAGGACGCGGTCTCTTGGAAGGAGTGATTTTGCTGTGGTGGATGGAGTCCGGCCGCTGTCAAGCGCTAACTTCTTAATAATGGAGCCTTTCAGACCCTCCGCCATTGGCACAATGATGTCCTTCAAGCCAGTGGCTTGGCAGAGTGGAAGCGGACCACTTCTATTCTTCCCTTACACAAAATAGTACTCTTGATCTCTGGGTTGGAGCTATTTTTATTTTAGTTTGGTTCTTTTCTGCTTTTTAACTTGGTGAGCAAGGTTTTCTCTTATATTTTGATCTACTGCCTAATCTGTTGCCTTACCCACCCACCCCCCCCAAAGGCCCGCAAAAAGACTCCCTTCCTGAGATCAACAACTAGTCCTCCCTTCAGCATATTTAGAATCTTGTCTTTGAGAAAGGCTGAGGGCTCAGCTGCTGGAGGAATTGGGAGATTGCTTCTCTGATCCCAGTACACTTCCTGCTATTAACATGGTAATGTCCCTGGCACAGCTCTGAGGACAATCACACCTGCAATTAAAAGCCAAATTAGGACGTATCTTTTCTTGGCAAATGGGATCCACAGAAATGCGAGTACAGCTGCAACCCCTCCTCGTGTCCCCCTTCCCCAACTGCCTTTTAATGCCCCCTCCTCCCAGCCCTTAGCAAAGAAAGGAACTATACATTTATGGGGTTTTGTTTGTCTCTTAATTTAATGAATTGGTGCATTTTAAATGATTCGGTAAATGCTTAGCAAGTGCTTGTATAACAAACACTGAGACACAGAGCTCAGTTTTCACCAGCACCATGGGTACCATACCCAGGATTGATGAGGACTACGAAAATTCAAGATCTAACTATAGGCACATGGAACACCTACAGTAATTGTATATACTCATAAATAACAACCTGCAAAAACAAACAAACAAACCCAAAGAAGTCATGCACAGTTAAATGACAACTTCATTAAAAGGCGATTTATAGCTAAATTTGCTCTCATTTCAAGGATTTCAAGGACTCCTCTTATTTCTGTTTCACTTGTAAACAAAGTTATTCTTTCATTGTTTGATCATTTAAAAAGCATATCTATTCAAATTAAAAAACAAAACCTCAAACATTATAGGAAGGGATTGGTACATAGCTTATGGTGGAGCATTTGCCCCACTTGCGCACTGCTCTGGGTTTGCTCCCAAGTTCCAAAATGATTAAGTATATGAATAAACAAAAGTTGATACGAGATGTCTTATACAACAGGGGCTTTCTAAACCTTAAAACCACCCAGTTGGAGGAGCTAAGGCATGTCAAGAGAGGCCACAACCACTCTGACATTCTCAGTCCAGACTGGGCAGACAAGGCCACCCAAAGTGGTGGCCTGCCACCGCTCTTGATTGGCTGCTAAGTATGGTGTGCGCGGTGCTTGCAACCCCGTTTCCATGGTCTGTCGCCCATGGAATGTTTTATGAAGACAGATCTTCTAGTTAACAAATCCCCTCTTCTTTGCTTTTCCTATTCCTTGTTTCCTTGTGTGTCATTCTGGTCACTTCTCTTTTCATTGTACCTGATTTTTTGTTTGTTTCATCCTGAAAGTCCCATTTCAGATGTAGTTTATTAAGTCCAGAGTAAGTGGGAACTTTGCTATGACACTAGAGCTTTAGGCTTTTATTAGTAGAGCTGCACCGTGCTAGAAATACTAGGCTTACAAGATGGCTCACAAGTTTGGGGTACTTGGCACCAAGACTGAGGACCTGAGTTTAAGTTCCAGAACTAATGAGAGGGAAGGAGAGAACTGAATCCACAAAATTGTCCTCTGCGTTCTATTATGTGTGTGTGCATACACGTGTACACATACACACACTCACAGAGAGAGAATAAATAGATAAATGATTAGATAAATGTAATAGTAAAAAGGCTGTCCTCAATCAAAACAAAAGCACGCATATGTCTTTTTCCTATCAATGATGTCATATTTTTTTCCTATCAAAGACACATAGTAGGCTATCCTCAGTCTTACTTATCTAGAGGCCTTTCTAAATATCTTAGTGTTTATATTTTTAAAATATTGGTGGGACTTGTTTGTTTGTTTGTTTCTTTTTTTTTTTTTGACAGGATCTCAATATATAGCCTTGGCTGGTATGGAACTCACTATGTAGACCAGGCTGTCCTCAAATTCACAGAGATCTGCCTGCCTCTCTCTCTGGAGTGCAAAGCTTAAAGGTGTGTGCCTCTACACCTGGCTAGATATAGTTTTATAAAATCACTTCACTGCCCCCTACCCCAAACAAAACAAAACCAAAACAAAATAGCATTTTGGTTATCATATTACTTCTCCCAGCTGTGTGCCATCCAAACTCCCATAGGTTTGCTTTTCATGTGAGAAAGAACACAGAAAAACAAGTACAGAACTGGGGCTGAGAAAACATTGAAAAATCGCATACACCGATGGCTGTGGGTAGCACCTTCCATTTTCCTCAAACTCTAACATTGGTACAGATTCCTATTTTATTAAGGGAGACACTACAGGTGATTTATTTAGTGCTATGTTGATCATGACATTCTGGTTTACAGACTATATCCTGGCAAGGATAGTGCTTGTATGGTTTCCATTTGTGGTTTAATAATATATATCACAAAACCAACTTAACATGAGACACCCAGAGCCCATATGCACACTCAGTCATTATGACATTCTTTTCTTTGTGTGTTGTTGTGTTTTTAGTGATGAGGCTTCTGGGTCTGAGATGATGAAGCTAAGTTTATGTGACACCAAAAAAAAAAAAAAAAAAAAAAAAAAAATCAGTAAACACAAAGTGCAGAGCTGTAAGTACAGCCCGGAGATGAGACCTGAAGTCTGGAGTTATTTTGTTCTCCCCCATATTCAGTTCAGCCAAGGTCACAGATCTATGATCACTGTCCTTAGAGTGTCCTTTATCTGTCTCTATCAAAATTCTACATGACTGACACTTTCAGAGTTGTCACACATATATACATGTTGGAAGTTTTGAAGGCTTAGAGACAGTATTCCAGTCAATATTCCTTGTCTGGCTTTGCCTTTTGGCCCAGATCTCAAATAATTGAATGTCTAATTAGTACAAAATAGTCTTGGGGACATTAAAAAAAGAAAAGAAGTATGGGTCTTGCTGTGGGTTGAAGGGCTCAGGAACCCAGGGAAGGTGCCACATTCCCTGGTCCTGTTAAATAGCTTGTTGCTAACAAGCCCCTTGAGATGCTTTTCCAAGATCACAGAATGATTTGCCAAGCTCAGGGTTTGGGTGAGGGGCTATATGCAGGCTTTATAAACATCTCAGAAAGAATTCTGTCTTGTTCACACGATCATTCTCCTTATAATTCAGGTATAAAAAACAAAAATCAATGTCTGTCAGAGAAATGGGGCCAAACGACTGAAGATCGATGCTGTAATGTATGGAGAGAAAATGGGAACTCTCCAGGCAGCCACTGGTATGTCATTTCTTAGTTTTGGAAGCTGCAGGCCTTGTACTTCCTATAAAATCAGATATATTTATCCCTCTCAGGTCTCTGAGGTGGTTAAAGAACAGATAGCTAGAGTCTCATAATTAAATTTTGAGTTGTTTAGGAGTCAAGAGAGTGTTATAGATCTAAGAAGATGCTTTTAAAATTGTGTTGCAAGTTAGTATGAATGTTGAGTCAGATATAGAACTTTAAACTCATGGAGATGGTTAGATAGTAGAATGTTAAAGTCAGGTACCAAATACATATGGACTGAACATTGGGAATGTACATTAAGCCATATAAACCTCATAACTGTGGCCTAATTACCTCTGTTGTTTTGTATTGTATTTATTATTATAAGAGAAAGAGCCATTTGTTGGACTGAAAGGGGAAACTGTAGGGGGAAATAAGATATACCTTAAACTTAAAAAAAAAAAGGGAAGAGGATGGGGGGTTGAGGGTGGGAGGGTGGAACGGGAGGAGGGAATAGGGAGGGGACTGCGATTGAGATGTAACTTGAAGAAATAAAAAATAAAGAAAAAAAAAAACAAAAACAACAACAAAAAAACAAAACCAGAACAACAGAACATAGAAAACAAATCTCTGAAATTCAAAGTGAATAATGGAATGCATTTCTCTTTCCCCACTTGGTAATTCAACTCAGTGTTCTTAGTCTTTAACAAAAATCTTACTATTACTAGCTGGAAAAGTGAGTTTATAATCTTTTTTCTTAATACGGTGGATCCAATCCATAGAATTTATTTTCTCTTCAATGCCATCTTTGCCCCAAGGAACTCCTTACTCATTTACACATCTAGACAGCAAATAATGTGCCATTAACAGGGGAAATTTGTGGCCTCTAATTCACAGGACTAGTATATGACGTTCTCTCTCTCTCTCTCCAAGACAAGCATTCGGAAATAGAATACTTTAAAAGGAAAAGATCAGAACTTGTTTTTCAAGGAGCTGAGAACAACAAGCACCATTGTAGCCTAAAGCTAGGGTCTTACCAAGAGTTCAGGGGAGAAAACCCCATAGCAGACTATAGTATATGTAAGATTTAGATTAACTATTCTTAGGTTCCAGATGGATTTCAATTCCCATCTCACTATGTAAATCTACTTCCGTTTTAAGCTTGACTTTAAAAAAAAAAAAAAAGAAAAAAGAAAAAAAAACTTCAGTGTTATGCTAAATTAAAAAAACAAAATGGTAGCATTCATCTTACCTAAGAATGGGGTATGCTGATCTGTGACGTAATTGGCAGCATAGCACAAACGCTTTCCAGTGTTCTGCATGTTGGGTAGAATAGGACGAGATCTAGTTTTATCAAAAGACTTATGTGTCTAGCTCATCATAAAAGGACAGCATGAATCCAGGCTCAGAGTGATGCCTAGATCAAAAGACAGCGCTCCTGACTTGCCCTCATTAATCTTGCAGGCATCTCAGAGGCACAAGTGATTGATTTCCTGCTATGCCCTGCTTCCCTGGAGACTAGGTTTGGAAATACTCCACAGAATCTTTCTCCTTACAGAGGCCCCGAAACACAAATAATATCACATCTAACTTTTAGGGAGCAATTATTTTATAATAGGGATAGTTCCTGAGGATGCTTTATACATCTATGAACATATCTATTTTTTAACAATATCAAGAAAGGACATGAATGGCCATAGGTTAGCTTACTGCAGAGGAAACTGAGTCACCAAGAAGTTAAGCTATTTCCCACAAGTGAGCAATGAACTTGAACACAGCCAGGGGGAGGGTGTTTACCTTTAGATGGCATTAGTGCTGTATTATTAGAGATACATATATACCATTTGAAATTGTCTGGTAACAACATTTAAAAAATGAAATGAGAATAATACAACCCCAAATTATCATTTTAACATATAACAATATAAAATTATTGATGAAACATTTAAAAACTGTTTAACCAAATATTCACTTTCTATATAGCGGCTATTCCCAATACATCTCAGTTTGGCAGACTGTGTTTCAAATGCTTTTTTATGCCACATGGAACTTGCATTAACCCATCTTGAATAATGTCTAGGCTTTGCTGTAAATGAGGATGCCCCTTGCCCTACAATCACATAGCATTTAAAGTTCAGAATCGTGGCAGAGAAGGGATTTCAGCTGTAGGTCCTGGAGTAAATGGAAGATTGGAACCCTTTGCCCATTTGGAGCCTTAGTGTATGGCAAAGAAGGGATAGTGTAGTGCCTGGGCTCTCAGGGTGACAGAAGCCAGAGTGGACTACAGCATCTATCAAAGGCCACAAACTCCAAATCCACTTGCCCTGTGCGTTCTGTTTCTCAAGCTCTGTGTCCTCCCTGTGGGTCAAGATAAAAGAGAAGGCTTACCTGCCTGGAAGTTCTTTGGGTATGTGGCTGCTCAGAGCATGCCACACAGTTCTGGTCGGTGGTGTCTACGTCAAGAAGGATGGAAGGTCCCGATCTTCATTGTGGGATTGTTCCGTGTGGACAAGAGACTGTCATATATAACCTGAGAGGCCTCATCATCGGCTGCAGGTAAAATGCAGAGAGCTCTTCTGGAGCCCTGAGCCCCACTAACACTGCTTATCTATTTTCTTCCTCCTGAAAACAGTCCTGTCCTGGATGGCTTCAGGCTCTTTCTGGCCCCTTTTGCATATTGTTTCCTTTTCCTACAAGACAATGTCAGTCATTTCTAAAGGGCTGTAAATTGATTGTCTCTCTGGAAGAAGACAGCTTCAGGTTTTTAGTGCTCTAATAACCAGGTGGATGTCAGAGGACAAGGAGTTAACCATGACTAGGGGACCCAGGAGTCAATGGAAACAAAGAACAAATGGGACCAAAGAACGGTAGGTATGTTAAGAGGGTCCTTCAGACAGGGAGAGCAGGATCCTCCATGGAAGCCAGTCCCACCAGCATGCCCACCAGGCCACTCCCATTTGGAATTTGTCAGAAATTATCATTCTGCCCAGACTCAGCCTCACTCCAGTCTTGCTCAGCGTTGTAGATGGCAGTAGAAAGAACTGAGGACGAGAGGGTGTATAACTTGCGTAAGCAGCTCTTATAATACATGAGTATTTCTATGTGGTAGATCACGTCTTCCTGCAGTTTTCACAGAAGCTGGTATATTTCAAACTTCCTGAACCACCATTCACAGAAAGAAAGGAAAACACTTAAACCACTGGTCTATTTGAAATATTTAACTACTCTGAAAAACACCGACAATTTTTACTATCAGTGACCCAGTGACTCAGCAGTTCTGTGCCTGTGTAGACCCCGTATGTATATGTATGTTTGCCAGAAGACAAATACTAGAATGTTCACGGAGTGCACAGCAGCTTTTAAAGAATGGAAACAGCTCCAATGTCATCCACAGGAGACTTGTTCAAAAAGTATGGAGTCATATGACACATGATGCATGTATTGTGTACATGCATACTGCAGCATAAGAATGAACAAACTGTAACAACCACATTGGTCTTCTAAAATACAATGCTGACCAAAAGGAGTCAGACACTAGAGAACACTGCACTTCATAATTTCCCTCACACGGAGGTCAAAAACATATCAAATTAATTTTGTTTTATGTCAAGCTGCTACATTTTACACTGCAAGCCATGATGCATAACATTTGCGGCACTGAATTGAAAACAGAGCAAAACAGTTGTTATCATACTGTATGTAGAACTCTCTGGTTTTCCCAGTCTAGTTAAGCCTACCAGTGACCAGTAAGTGGATTTACAGTAATTAGTGGATTATGTCCTATAATTTGAAAAACACTGATATTCATGCTGGCTAGGCTTCCAGAGTAGCTCACGGGTTAGCTAATCTCACTAAGCCTTGGTGCCCTCTCCATAAACACAGGGAAACAATGATGCCATTTGCCAAGAGTGTTGGGGAATTGGATGAGTTAAGGCACATTAAGCTTTTAGTGTATTGACTAAACAGTGAGTGTGTGCCTCACACATATGTATGTGTGTGCATGTGTGTGGGCACGTGCAAATGCATTCATGTATTAGTACACACACACACACACACACACACACACACACACACACACACACAGGCACACACATACACATTTTTATTTCCAAATAAATCCAGGTCTTTCTTCCAGAAAATAAGTCTTCCAAATCCTTGTTCTCAATTTGTGCTGATAATGTGAAACAGTTCTCCCAAGGAGACCTCGAGGTGACTCACTCCTCTAGGGAAGCCAAGTTCCTTGTTGAAGACCATCTGGGATTTCCACCTCGGGGTGGGCTCCTTTAAATTGTTCCTGTGTTCCCACACCAGACTCCACTGGGCTGTTTTCTCGTCTGCTTGGACCTCTTTGACAGGGCCCCGAGTGCACTCGGCCATGTAGAGTGAAACTGTACTTACATGATCTTTGTTTTCTAAAAAGTCATCTTAGCTTGGGAAATGTTGGCCACTGCTAAGAGCAAGCCCTCCTACTTGGCCATGGAGTCTGACCAGCCCCCATTGCTTCCTCCAACAACAGGGGCTTTATGCGCTCATGCAAAAAGACCAGCTGTCAGTTTAAATTTCCCTAATCCAGCCAGATCCCAACTCGGCCAACCAACAGTCGCTATCTGGGGGAAGCCCATCTGCGAGATGCAGCAGTGCCCTTACTGGAATGACATGTCATAAAAATTAGTCTGGGCACTAATCTAAAGAAGCTTTGTGCTAAATGGAGGGACTGCAAGGTCCCAGTTGGTGTCCTCTTTGCCAAAGAGCTGAACCAGGCTAACAGAGCAGAGCAGGAAAACACAAAAAAAGCCTCATACCTCCTTCAACACTCCTGAGCTGGAGTGGTGTGGCCTTTACCACTCCCCTGAATCCTCTCCACAAGCAAGTTCCACTAGGAAGCAGCTCCACTAGGAAGCTCGAGAATGAGCTCATTCTTAAGATTCTTCAGCTGTAATTGTTCCCTTTCACCCCGGAAAGCATATTTGCTCCCCAGACACATAGTCTGATCTACTGAAGAAAATGCAGACTTTAGACTGGCATTTGCTTGGATGGAATGGCTGAGGTGACTTTTCCCTCTGACTTCCCTGCCTGACTCTTTGATCCCTTTTCTGTTGCACTGCATCTGGAACATTTTGTTGTATCACATACCTCATTTTCTCTGCCTGAATTCTATTTTCTGTTTAGACTCCAATCCAGGATTATGAAGAGACTCTGGTGGGTGTCCAAAGAATGGACAGCAAACAGAAAGAATCTAATCTGACCTTCTCAGTGCCTGCCCTCTTTCTAGTCTTGCAGGCCATGGCAGGAATCATTACAAGGCTCGAAACAAGGCACTGACTACAAGGATCTTGATGTGAGGAAATGACCTGCCCACAGGTAAAGATTACTTTCTTCACTTACCCTTGTCCCTGGCAAGATATAGCTCTATAGAGAAGGTACCAGTCTAGCAAAGTAATTCCTCCCTGTACAATCCATTCTTACCATGCCTCCATGTTTGAGTCACATTTGTTTACTGCACAGAGACTTTTATTGAGGAACTACTAGTCTCATTGTTCTAGGGTGGTAAGGATGCATTGTGCATTTCATCAAAGACAGTGTCTATTCAGGCTGTCTGGAAGTGGGCACCAGGCTGAAATTAAAAACCTAATTAATGACAATTCATACTTTAGAAAAAATCGATCAGAAACTGAAATATTATGTACCATATTTTGTACCATTCCACCCACAGATGCATGAAGAGGAAGGCACCAACAAGAACCAGCATTTTGTAAACCATTAAGCAAGTCAGAAACAGGGTCAGCAGCAGGACAGCAGAACTAAACAACGTCCTAATGTGCCAGATATGTTCAAAATGTCCTCTGTCCTTCAGAATTGGTCTTCCTTACAGCTATGTGCATTTGAAATCCTTGCAAACCTTCAAGTCAGGAAGCATTTCCAACAGAAAGGGGGAACTTTGAAGAAATATATCCATGGGGAAAGACTTTTTGTTTTTTCCTGTCCTTGCAGGATAGGACACTTGGTGTGCTTTGTATTTTTGTGGCATTATTTACTATTATTACCATTATCATTTTTAAATCACAATGAGAAATTGAAATTTTATGGGAATATAGGAGCAAATGGCATGTTTCTTGGCCATTCCTAGCTAATTAGCTTCCAGTGCTCAATGTACACTGGGTTTGTTTTGTGAGGGTCCTGAAGTACTTGAGTTAAATTTTTCCTAAAGAAATCTTGGAATTAGCCAATATATATCAATTCCAATTGTCTTAAGGGATTTACCAGAGGAATGAGCAGGTTTATATAAACATTTTCCAATTTACAGTGATTATTTCTCTACAGAGTGTGGAATAGCTCTTGGGGCATGAATCAATGCAGAATACAAGTTTGAATTAGCCACATACACATGCCAGGTAAATGCTGCTAGGCTCACACTGTGTACCAAACGTTGGTACAAACATCTGAGATAGTCTGCTGTAAAGAGACTTAGAGTTTAAATTGGAGAGACAAAGTCTAAACAATATTTCTTTGTAACGAAGACATAAAGATGCAGTAAATTTTTTATTACACTTATTTATTTATTCTCCACTTCTGTCCCTTTGAGTTTGTCTGTCTATCTGTCTGTCTGTCTCTCTCTCTCTGTGTGTGTGTGTGTGTGTGTGTGTGTGTGTGTGTGTGTGTGCTACATGTGTAGTAGGTGTCAGCAGTGGACAGACAAATGTATCAGATCTCCTAGAGATTCACTTACAGTTACAAGCCATCTTACTGGTCTGGGAACCAAATTCCCAACCCCTGGATGAGCAACACGCACTCTTAACCACTGATCTATCTCTTTCGCCCCCAGACTCAATTCTAAAACTATGTGGAATTTTGTTGTTTTGTAGATGTTTTTCTTAATTCATCTAATTATACTATATATTGCAAAGACCTAGAAAACTGGGAATCAGAAATGATTATAAGTGTGCCAGTGGTCACTCCAGCAAATGTGCCTAAACTGAGTTCCCCTGACCTACAGTCAGTGGTGAGCAAGCTCAGCTTCCCGAGAAAGATCTCTTAGTGGTATAACTCCCGGGCTTTACTGCTATCATCTTTCATTAAAATATCTCTTTAGATCTATTCTTTGAGCTAATTAAACACCTCCAAAACCCTGGGATGCTTCTGTAATCATACACACAATAGAAAGCAAATTGACTTAGAAACTAAAACTGAATTTTATTTAATAAGGGGGAAGGAAAGAAGAAAGAAAAGTATAGGTATTTTCCTTAAAAGAGGGGTCAAATGGAAAAATTATCTTTTAGTAGTTCTAAAGGGTTGGCAAGCTCATGCTGTGTCCCGTAAGGTCTCTAGTTGGTACGTGACATCTGTGAAGCAATTGGGAGCGTCTTAGATTGTTCCTGAGAGAGTTAAGTCCCAGGAGAGAAGGGAAACCTGCTGTGAACATATGTTGTCAAGATATTGCATAGCTGTATCCTGCCTTCTCATGCCTCACCTATTTGCAGTTCATTTCTCAAATCCTTGCTGGCCTTCTCTCATTCAATGACAATTGTCAAGTGTATGCTCCATGGCAAGAACTGTTAGCCAGGCCTGGGAACTACTCTGAGCTGGAAGTCCTCTCACTGGACATTTACCTGTTTCATATTTTAAACTGTTTCCTCCTCATTGTCCTCAATTATCTAGAAATATTTTCTCTGACTCAATTTGTAAACTATCTGGAATTTTGTTTTGATAGCTAGTTCCTAAATTCATCTGGCTATACCCTATATTGCTAAGAAGACCTCAGAGATTCCCAGAACTCTTATATATAGGACTAAGGAGGAAAGAAAATACATTTTTGATCAACAGAGAGATGTTTTTAATGGTCTGTTTTCTATTCATTATATCCTAAACACCTTACTCTTTGCCTGGGGTTTTTAGAGGCCACAAAGGACTTGGGTGAGCATTCTGTTTGAGTTAAAAGTCCACTTTTAAGATCTGGCTAGGCTACATAGGGTTTTCTCACTCCAGAATCTTTGAGGGGAAAGTATTGACAGCCAGAACTGGCTGTCAGTGAGAGATTTTGTATTGAGGGCTTTCAGTTTTGTGTGTGTGTTGTTCCCTTACTGGTTTATAACCAGGGTCTCTTCCTGCATCTCCTTCTCATGCAGCCAGCATTGTTTGCATCAATCAAAAAGCTCATGGGCAGACCCTTCCCCCGCAAAAACATCAGGCTGGAAGTCACAACATGCACGGGAACAATGCTCCACTATCTAGCCACCTTGTCACTCCTTGAAGGTATAATGGAAGAAGTTCATGGCATTCTTTATAAAATGAGACATTTATAAAGACTCCAAGTCATTAGAAGGGGGGAGTTGAACTAAACGGGCTTGAAGGAAGTCGGGGTAAGTTCATGACAAAGACTACGGTTTCAGAAATACCAAAACACAGTTAAAACAGCAACAAAATAGTACCCGTTCTTTAGCTCTGCTTTCACTGCAGACTCGGGAGTTTATTTCCCTTGCCACCTGCATGGACTGGCAATCAAGCACACCAAGTCATGTGATGAGCAGGATATAAGAAGTGACAGGAACGGCAGCGTGGCATTTCAATGTCTGGAAAAAAGCAGGACAACAAGCCAAGTCTCTGTGCTAGAAATCCTCAAGACCTTGATTTTTAACTGTCCTGTTATCTGCAAAAATGTCCTGAGGAGGCAAATCCAGACTTAGAGCTCCGAAGGTGTGATACGCGCTAGTGGAAAGACATTGGAGATCATGATAGATTTCCTGATATGCTCCTATGAGATCTCGACACCTTTGTGAGTTACACACATCTTGAAGAAGTCACACGATCTCTCCAAATCTTGGTTTTCCAACTTGTAATACGATCAAATTGCCCACTTACCTTCTCATATGAAGAATTAGGAAAATGATTGAACAGATACGAGGCTTTTAGAAGCATGAGGAAACCTCTTCAAGTGCACTATCTCATTTTAAATGACTTATTTTTCTGATTCTGACCTCAACTCAGCTCTGACTACAATAACTTTCCAATGAGAACGGACTGCAAAAGTCAATTGTGTTCTAGGTTAGAAGAAAGTGTGAGTTCAGGCAGGAAGTCCGGAAGACATTAACTGCCCAACCTTTGCTTCCTAGTCTCACCTCTGCTTGATTTCTATGAACTTCTTATGGAAGCAGTAGCCTGGCATATTCACTTGTGGTGATAATAGTCTGTTGGCTTACCCAGCCAACCTAAGAAGAGAAAGTTCAGAAAAGCTTGGGGAGTCTGTTTCTACAGAAAATGTTGGCTGAGCCAGCAGAATTTGGAAGGGGGCATGGAAATTTCTCAAATCTTCGGTGTCTACTACACAATAAGCCATCTCTTTATCCCCGAATTCTTTATTTCTGATACTAGAGTTTTCAGTGTTGTTACTTCTGCTTGATCCATATAATGTTCCCATTTTATGCCAGAGACCCAAGACTGACACAAAACAATTTATTAAAATATGTTTGTTGAATACAGTGAGTGCATATGCTTATGTTAAAGAACATAATTCTTTAACATAAATGGTTACAGAAATAGAAACCATGAATTTGAGAAAGGAGGTATATAGGAAGAGTTGGAGGGAGAAGAGGGAAGGTAGAAAATGATGTAATTACATTTTAATTAATGAAATTTTAAGTTTGTTTATTTTGCTGCCTTGTTAACATTGGGGGGTCATCATCCTTACAAAGCTCTGTGTATCACAAACTAACGTTTTAGCCTGAATCTTTTTTTTTAAAGATAGTGTAGCCCAGGATAGCCTCAAACTTAAGATCTTCCTGTCTCAACCACCTGAGTCCTGGAATTATAAGGGCATGCCATGCCACCCAGTTTTCACCGAGTCTTAATAACTCAGATATTAGCAGGAGTCAGTTACTTTCATGCAAGTAAAGAATGCAAGAATGCAAGTAAAACTTTATTTTGGGGACATCTAATTTTTTACAAAATATTCTCTATTATTGTTTTTTTTAACATTTACTTTTATTTTTTTACCTTAAAAAAAAACAAACCTCTCTTTTTACTTGGCCATTTCCCTCTGAAGCCTACAGAAAGTCTAGAGCCATGGGCATATGAACACCAAAGCACTTTGTTCAATGGTGCAGAGCTAGAACAAGAACAATAAATGTCTCCTTTGGTGAATGATTCAATTAAAGCCAGATTGTCTTTGGGTTCATTTTCATCCCTGGGCAGAAAATAAATCATTCCACTGACAGGGCATGGAATATGCCCCTTGGAACAGATTCCGTGTGATTTAAGTTCCTTCTCTCCAGAGATTGTCTTCCTCAAGGCTTTCTTGATATACAGGTGAAAGGGAATTTTTACATACAGAAAGCAAACCCAGAAGTCTTTACTGAAAAGAAGCATCACAGACTGTAGGAATTCTGGAAACCACAGCTTGCATTCAACAAAAAAGAACAAGTGAAAAGTACTCAGGGAGCCCACCAAATGCCTCAGGCACAGTCAAGGCCAGTCTGTGGAATCATAGGACAAGAAAAACACAAATGACATTTCCCAGCTAGCACTGGACTCGGACTCTCACAGAAGGTCAAGGAGACTCACATCTCTTGGAAGGAAAATTATACACAGAGTTGCAAAGACTGCTATGTCTTATCCACGTTTATTATTATGGCCAAACACAGTGGGACCCATGGCCCTGAGTGCATTTGAATTGCAGGTCAAAGTTGAGACAACTACCTTACAGAGATTTACATGCTCTGGCATGTAATGCAACCCACAGGTGTGTGTTGGCATGTGGACACACACTCAGAGACTTTTTTTTTTTTTTTTTTTTTTTTAGCAGAAACACACTTTCATATCCAGCCTGAAGATATTTGATTTTGTATACAGAGAAAGAATTGTGGCTTCCATTAAGGACAAGAGCTGCTGAAGGGTGGGTGGGGGGATAATTAGATTATTGCTCTGGGGTCGTGATCTGCTGACCTATACTATCTTGGCTATACCGGCGGCTCCACCTTTTGGCACCACCTCCCTCCCTGCAAACTGTTAACAGGAGCTTTCTTCTCATAAGGCTATACAAAGTTGATTTCATTTTGCCCTTGAGGAGAGAGGCCTTTATTAGTCTCTGCTGACTGGTGTGAACTGACCTGCTTAAGGTCCACTGGGAAAGAGTGCCCAAACTGGAATTGCCACTTTTGGAACCTTTGGAACAAATCCCAGGCCCTGGCTGCTGAGGACACAGAGACTGTGTTTGGTTTCCCCTGCTCTGCCCTGAGGCTAATCCACATGGTTGTTGTTATTTATTTGTTGGATCATCCCCTTCCCACAAGACTATGAGTTTTGATTTTGCCCAGTGTCAGCTAGATATAACATTTATGCCATCTATGGCATTTTTGATCTTGTCAAATGTTGACAGTTTCACTTTTGAGTTACCAAAGTTACCACAGGAATCTGTGCCAGGCCTTACAAAAGTTAGGTGGAGGAACTCCTCTCCCGGGAGAGACCACTGACGAGTCCTCTCGCACTGGCCTGTGAACGATGATTGTACAAGTGTATAGATGGTTTTTCCTACAGTGAGGAGTGGAATGCAACAATTGTTTCTTTAGCTTGTAGCTTTAAGGTTTTCAGTTTTTCATGCTCACTCATTAAAACAAAACAAAACACAATTTTGGACTGGGGATGTAACTTAGTAGAGTCCTTGCATACAATGCCAGAAGCCCTGGGTTCAGTCCCCAGTGCACCAGAAACTGGGCTTGGTGGCAAACTCCTATAATCTCCACACTTGGGAGGTGGAGGCTGAAGGATCAAAGTTCAAGGTCATTCTTGGGGCTGTGCTGGGACCATTCCATTCCTTCTTAGGTGGATCCTACCTGCTCTAGCCTGGTTCCCTGCCTCTTAGCAACATTTTCTGGCCTCAGTTCTCAAATTGCTTAACCAAATCCTGCCTGCCTCAGCAGCTGTTTCAGAACCAATAGCTGGAAAGCACCTCTGATGGTGAAAGTGCTTATAAACCCACCATTCTACCTAGAAAATGTTCTAGAAGAACTCTAAAAACATTGGACAAAAAGACGAGATTGGTGCGCTTATGAATCTCCCAGACTAATGTTCCATATTCCCAGCAGGAAGAAAAATTACAATCTGCAAGGTTCTCTGCAGAGTAGAACAGTTCATATGAAGTTGCTGATATGTGACCATTTTTACTTATAAAAATATTAATTTTATGTCAGTTAAATCTAATCTGGGACCATTTCCACTGAAGTTTGGGTTTCTGTTTGATAAGGTGCCACATTCTTGCCAAGTGGCAGAAGGAGCCACATGTTTGGCAGTGGCTGAGGCTATGCCCAGTGTCCCAGATGCCAGCAGAACAGGGGAGCGGGGAAGCTTATGCTCTAAGTCTACATTTCAGAGTAAAATACGTTGTTCATCTCATTGCCCAGGGAGCAGAACTTGGTCCCATGACTCTTGAAATGTCAGCTCTGTTCCAGGCAGCTGTGCCCTGCTGTAATGAAGGACACTTTCACACTGAATAGGGGGCAAATGAGAAGACAGCTTCACTGTCTCCCAAATTTAATAATTTGCAGTTTCTTACCAATGAGGAAACAAATGACTAGGAGAGAAAGAGTGAGTACAGGGTCAATATTTACTTTTATTCAGTTCTTAGACTCAAAGGAAATGATTGGGATCCTTCATGGATTTTATTCTGTTTTATACCTTTGTGTTGTCCCTCAGGTTAGGAGGGCTGTCTGCTCTCAGAGTTTTATTTCCTGACATACCACCAGCTTCACCAGCACTGTGGTGGATCTTGTTCTCCTTTCAAATGTATTCCAGGAGGTTCTGAAGAGTCACACCACTCCCTTCCCCAAACTGGTCCTTATCTGACTGTATTTTGACTGTAATTAATTTATTTTCGTGTGTGAGTGTGTGTGTGTATATGTGTCTTTGTGTGTATCTGTGTGTGTGAGTGTGTGTGTGTATGTGTGTCTTCGTGTATGTCTGTGTGTGTGTCTGTCTGTCTTTGTGTGTGTGTGTCTGTGTCTGTGTGTGTCTGTATGTGTGTGTGTGTCTTTGTGTGTGTGTGTGTGTGTGTGTGTGTGTGTGTGTGTGTACAGATACCCTCACCATGCATACTTGTGATAAGACCAGAGGTTGACGTCGCATATTCCGTGTCTTCCTCTTTCAGTTCTCCTTATTCTTTGAGACAGGGTCTCCCACTGAACTTGGAATTTACTGCTTTTGGTTGATCAGCTCCTACCAAGCCCCCAGGATATACCTGTCTTTGTGCCTACTGGAGTTACAGACATATATCACTATCCCCACATTTATGTGGGTGCTAGCATTCTGAACTCAGGTTCTCATGCTTGCTGAAATTAATGTCTTTTCTTCTATGTTTTTGCTATTTTCTTCATGTATGTATTTTTTAATTTACATAATTTTTGATGTGCTAGGAAAATTTTATTGTAATGACTTAACCAACAATGAGGTAACATGGAGAGCATATGAAGGGGCTCTTTAAATTAGAAAAAGTCAGAAAATTCAGGACAAAACCAGGCAAGTTGTTTGTTTGTTTGTTTGTTTTTAAGGCAAGTCACAAGTTACAGGAGAGGAAATTCAATTGGCCACACAGTGTAGAAAACCATGGAAAGCAAAGAATCCAGAGAAATTCACAGCAAATATAGATTACCTTATTTCCACCAAATTTATTCTTTTTGTCTCTCTGTCTCTCTCTCTGCACTCCATTCATTTATTTGTCTTAAACTAGCTCCATTTTTCTTAACTTTTAGTTTTTATTATTATTACGAGTGTAGGAGACACACAAAGTGTGGGCACATTCATGCCTTTGAGCACTTGTGTAGGTTGGAGGACAACTGAAGGGTGGGCTCTCTCTTTCCATGGTGGATTCCAGAGACAGAATTCTGGTACTCAAGGCTTTTACAGCAAGTGTCTCTATACATTGACCCATCTTGTTAACTCAAGTTCTATATTTTTAAGTGTATATATTATAAACACACATGTGCCTGTCTGTGCATACACATATACAGATATAACTGGACCTGCCTGGAAAATGCAGGATTTGAAAGGAAAATGGAAATGAAAAGTAAATGAAGGTTCCCAGAATCTGTTCATAACCCCAAGGGTGATGTCCCTGTGCCAGTCAGTACCTAGTACCTGCCTAGAAAAGCACTGTATTTCTAGTCTCTAATTCTTCTTTCTCCTTGTCCACATATTCAAAGTTGTTTCATAAAAGATCCAGGAAACCTTACAAAACCACAGTTCCTGGAGGAAACATGACAATACCAAACTCTGTCAGAAAACTGCAGTGAGGAAAAGCTGAGGTGGTACCTTGTCTCATTTGGAGCCTTAGATTAACGACACCTCCAACCACCCCAATTTTTCATTTGTCCCTTCTCCCTCCTTGCTGTCACAAATTCATTCAACCTTTTGATTTCCCTGTAATGATGCTTACAAGGGAACACAAAGCTGCTGAAGATCCAGATTTTATGAGGCTGTAGGAAGGAGGAGGTCTGTGTGGGGGTGGATGGAGGGATTCCCAGACGCTGTGTGGCCCTGATAAAAACTGTGTAGAAGGGACAGGGACTCACAGGCCTAGGCTCTTGTCCCTGCTCTGCCGCAGACAGGCCCTGACCTTCACTTGGACATATATCCCCACTTTATCAGCCTCAGCTGCTCAAGGGTCTCAAGGCCTCAAAGTTCCGTCCAACACCAGCATTCTCAAGTTCTTTATGCTACTCCCTGCTCTGGGGTATCTGTCACTCACGGGCTCCCTCTGGAAACATTGTGACTGGCTGATGTGCATAAAAGGCTAGCTGTTAGTGCCCTAGTAGGGAAAAGCTGTTCTGGAGGGCTGATTAACTTCCCCCTGTCTCAGAATCATGACTCCACAATCACCACATGATGTCATTACTCTAGGAATCCTTCTCCTATGGAGGGCTTAGCTATCTTCCTTCACATGCGTGAGAAGAGACCACAAATGCACTCCACAGCCAAGAGGTAATAACCTCCCCAAATTACATCTTCCAGCAAATATCAAACAGGAAGTGACAGAATCAAAGAAGCCAAAATGTTGTCACTCAACTGTCCTCCAGTTGTTTAGTCTTCAACTATCATCCTTCAATCAATCAATCAATCAATCAATCAATTATTCAATCAATCAGGTGTTCCATTTGGAGTCAACTATCACATTTAGTTGCCCCTGGTTATGTCATCTGTTTTGCCACCGGACATCACTAGCTCCTGCCCTGGCTCGTTAGTGACCCCAGCCCATTCTGTTGCCTGACCTCACTGGCAACACTTGCTTACCTCGGGGCAATCTCAGTTCCTGATAAATAATACAATCTTACTGATGGCCTGGCCCCACTAGGGGGAAATTATTGCCCAGCACAGAAAAGAGCCCTTCCTGTCATTGTGGCCCCTGCTTCATCAATAAGGCTCTTTCTATGTTGTTTGGTTTGGTTTCTACACAAACTCTTATTCAGTAGACTTTATTAGACAGTGGGCTGTCCTGGAGCCCAGTTTTGGAACCCAGGCTAATGCTGAATTCAGAACAATCATCCTGTCTCAGCCCTCCAAATGCTGAGTAAACAGGCTACTCTTGCTCCTGTCCCTACTGTCCTCTGAACTCCATTTTTTTTTCTCTTTCCTCACAAGTAGCCTGGCCATAGGTGGTCTCTGAGTTCTCTGCCTCCTCCTCCACAAGACATTTGCTTGCTCTGCTCACATAACCTTCCACACCCTCTTCCTTCTCTGCCTATCCAGATGGGCTTAATCTAGACTTAAAGTAGACTTCCATTAGTTCTCACCTCAGTTATTATTTCATGTTAGAAGCCTCTTTGGTTCTTTGTGTTCAGGCAAGGTTCTTTTGTTACATATATGGACAGAGCCATGGTACATACACACACACAGTCTACTTTTTTTTTTTTTTTGGCTCAGAAAGCTAATTTTAAAAAATCAGATTTTCTTCAATGATTTCCAAGTTCTTGGGTTAATCATGAACCAGACTTTGACTTGGAATCCAGGCTTGGAGACATGGCTCATCTGGTAGAGAGCATGCCTAACTTGCATGGAGCCCTGAGTTCAATCCCCAGCCCTACCTAAAGTAGGAATGGTGGTACAAGCCTGTAACCCCAGAAGTCAGGCGATGACCAGAAGCTCAAGGGTTTCCTTGGGCTCATAGTGAGTTTGAGACCAGCCTAGACTACATGGGATCCTCTTGCTAAACAACAGAGATTTTTCTGAGGTATAGGCACCTCTTGGGTGTCTGAATTCCACAGCTGGAGATTTAATTCTTTGACTTAAGCTTTTGGCTCTTGAAATACTCCAAGATGCCCCAAAGAGCAGCAACACTGGTTTTTAAATTTTGTTTTTTTTTTCTCTTTTCTCCCCAACCTCCCCATTATTCAAAATAATGGATCTGAAGAAAGGTGTGTGAACGTGGAAATGGCGAGTGTATGAAGTGATGCCATGAGCGCTCCAAGGGACGGTTAATGATAAGGTTTTTATTGTAGACATGAGGGAGAGAACAGCCAGCGGCATCCGGAACTGTCCAGAGCAGAGAGAGAAACTAATAGACTGAACATGGCTGGACTTGGTTGTAGGGGAGGGCAAGAGATGATGAGGACCTAGACTGAGGACCTCAGGAAGGAATCTCCTGAGCTGGAGGAAGTTTGGACGGGGTGGTGAGAAGAGCTGAGAAGAGCTTTCTACAGGCGTTTCCACTAGCCTGACTCCAGGGGTCCTTCGGGGCCCTAATTGCTTATATCACCACCTGCCAAGAGGTGAGGCCACCTGTTGGATGAAAGTTCCAGCCTGCCTCTTTCCTGGTCTCTCTAGGGTTCTACCTCTGTTCCCCATATCCTTCTATCTCTCCCAGTTGCCCTTAACTTCCTACCTTAATAAACCTTATACCAGACCTGTTGCGTGATTTACCCGCCGCAATATCATAACAAGCTTGACTCTGAAATGTGTGGACAGCTGCTTGTGATACTGAGGGAGCCTGAAGGCCAGCATGGGCTTTGGTATGTTAATTGGCGCCACAGGTGGCCATCTGTCCCTTCTGCCAGTGATAAGGGAAATTTGCTCCTTGGGCTTTCCAAGTTCCCGAGGAATGCTGGCATTTGTCTTACTGCCCGTATTTGGGAGAAAGAAGTTTCTTTGGGACCTGACCGGGAGATGGTCCCGGAAAGTATCTTGGGTACACATACGTGATTCATATTTTAATTCAAGATTAACTCTGAGCCGGTAGAAAGAATCCATTCAGACTTTTGTTTGTTGTGTTTTCTTTCTTTTCTTCCCCCCACCCCACCCCCGCGCAAAAAAAAAAAAAAAGGTTTATGGAAAATTGGAATACCATCCCAGAAGATATGGGAGTTTAGGGATCCAATTGGCCTCTCCAGTATGAAAATCAGAGAGTCGTGGGTCAGGAGGGATCCCATCCTGCTATTGATAGCTCTCTCGAATAACCCCAAAGGGAGGCAAGGACATAAGAAATGCCCTCTGCATTCCAGTCCCTAAAGTAGAAATGCTAATTGTGAAAAAAATGTAAACAAAAAATAGTCAAGGGAGAAGAATGGTGGAGAGCAGTTTCCCAGTGGCCAGAAGGTGCTGGCTAGCATCTCTAAATGGCCGAAGACTTCAGTTTTAGAGCATAGCAACTTTGTCCCTTATCACTGTTCCACCACCCTGGATCCTCCTTTTTGTCTGCAGCCTTAACTTCCTGGCATCCCCTTTTGTTTCTCACGGAATCAGTCTGGTACTCTGGATGCTTCCTAGAACTTCCGGCCTACAAAGAATTTTAGTCTAACAGTCTCTTTCTGAACTCATCTTTGCAGCCAAGCTGAAATACAGAAGAGAAATAATTCAATACATGTAGATGAGAATGGCACTGAGAACTATCTATGCAAAAGGAAAATTCCACTTACTATTTGAATAATGACTTTCTATCTTTGTCTAGTGAAGACACTCTGACCTTGGATTATCTTTTTCCTTTTAAAACCATCATTAGAGTCCCCACTATGTCCAGTTAGCAAAGTGGATGAAGGAGTCACAGTCCTGAGCCCCTGTTGACTTTGTCTTGAGGAAGCTACTGAAAAGCGTGGTGTTAAAAATGGGGTTCTTGGAATGTGTATTCAGGAAATCTCACAGAAGGGTTGACCCACCATTCCTGCAAAGGAAAAAGAGGTGACATCATCAGGGGCCAGCAGCTATGGTGAGGCATGGTTTCTAGAAATGTAGGCAGAGTTAACTAAGATGGCTTCCAGTTGGGAGAATGACTGGGAAAGTGGGGCTCAAGCTGAGACAGATTATGAGCGTCCTAAGGCAAAGAAGGGACAAAAGAATAGTGTTCATACCAGACAGCAAGAAGCTCCAGAGAGGCTGTCTGTAACAAGACCCCGGCATATGGGGGGACACTCAAGAGGTCAGTACAACAGCTAATGTTGGAGATCAGCGGGAAATAAAGTGATACGCACAAACACAGCCTGTATCACTAGTGAGAACTGACTTTTCTCAGTTGGCAACTGCTCTGCCTATTTATGAACCAAAATGGCAAGATTTTTTTTTTTGGAGGAGGAAGTAAAGTTTTTAAATAAACATTAATAGGACGTATCAATGATTTCATTGCTACATGATTCTGTATTGCTCAGGCTGATAAACTATCCTACACTTCCTAGAGGGAAATAGGGAGGGATAGGGAGGGACTTCAGAAGGAGCGAAGGAGGGCCCAACTCCTACACAACTCCTGCAGCCCTTCCTACTCAGCCTTCTCTCTGGCTCTAATTAGAGAAACCCTATCTTTTATAGATCTGCTTTTAAAAAGAACATAAACAATACTTCTCAAGTCCCCAAGGACTTGTGTACTCTTTTTTTTTTTTTTTTAAATCTGAGAAAAACACAATGAGAACCATGGTTTGACCAAGAAACAAACTATTCCAACCCAGTGCTAAGATGTTTCTCAGTGCCCCTGGACTCCCTCCTCCCCAGTGGGAATAATAGTAATGTGTTCATCTTGCTGCAGTGCAATCTGAGGTTTAGCTGTCTGAAATTATGACTGTAGGGGACTGCAGGCAAGAGAGAGAAGTGTCTCTTTAAAAAGAAAAGTCTCCAACTCCACTCCTTACTTAACAGTCACCAAGAGAACTGTGTCTGCACTGAGGCTGGAACCTTGCTATCCCAAAGGGCTGGGCCCAAGAGCCATTTGTTTTCTCCACACCCGAGATGTTTTATTACCTAGGAGCTTCTTTGTGTTTCCTTCAACATGGGGTTCCAAGTCAGTGGACATTCTCCAGTAGTTTGGAGGTGGTTTTAGGGCGTTTTGGGGAGCAAGGGTTGTTTGTGGTGGTGAAAAACTGAGAAGAAGGTCAGAACTTGCCCTTTTCCTGATTGACTTCTCCCCAGCCCAAGAGACTTTCCAACTCTAGATGGTGGGAGGCAGGGAATCCAAAGCAAAATTGACAAGGCAGCTAGTTTGGAAGCTGGTTCCTTCTAGACTCCAAGAAAGTTGTCTTAAGTTTCTGGGCCTTCCTTCCTCACTTACAAAGTGGTTAAGTGTCTTCCACCTCCTCGGTGCTTTGATTCTCTCATCAAAAGGCACAGCCTGAGGCTGCTGACAAGAGGGAGCAGGTCACATTTGTCAGGTCCAAAGGAAACTACCTCTCCCCAAATTCTGGTGATTAGACAAAAGCCAGCATTCCTCAGAAACTTGGAAAACCAGTTCCCCTCTACCAAAGGAGCCCTTTTCCTTATTACTGGCAGAAGGGAGGAGGGATGGCTGGCTGTGGTGCCTACTAGCATGCGAAAGCACATGCTGGCCTCCAGGCTCCCTCAGCATCTCAAGCACCTGCTGCACATTTCAGTGTCCATGCCAGGTTCAAGCTCTTCTCATCCTCCCCCACCCCTAAACTTCTCCAGTTCATGGGCTTCCCTCTTCCTAGCTTCTCCTTCTCTTTATAACCCTGTTATTTTGGCTTTGCTCTTTCTCTTTTGTCCTGTCTGTTGCCTGCTTTCCTTTGTCTTTTTCTCTAGCTCTTTCTCCTTCTCTATCCCTCTTTCTACTCTGCTCCTACTTCTCTCATGGTCAGGCCCAGTCTGCTGGCCATGTTCAGTCCACTACTTTCTCTGCTGTAGACTCTTCCATATGCCTCTGTACGTTCTCTCTCCCATATTGACAATAAAAGCCTCTCCTTACCCATACTATGGAACAGTCATGCCATCAGTTTGTCATGGGTGTGTCCACTGAGTCTGAGCACAAGTGTTTTAGGTAGAAACTGATAGGCTTCAGACCCAGACCTGATCTCTAGGTTCTCCCAGCATGCCTCAGTCTCTACCTGTTACAAGCACGGCATGCTGGCACACCCCACCCCAAGAAGACCTTTCCTACATAATCAGGACATTTTGGGCTCTCTTTTCCCCTCCATCCCTCCCTCTCTCTATCTCTCTTAGTCTCCCTCTGTGTCTCTCTCTATCTCTCTGTTTGTACACATCCTTCCTCTCTCCCTCTTCCCCCCTCCCTCTCTTGGAGAGCAGTATCCAATAAACCTGTCTTTATATGTTCTAATTTGGCCTGGATTGGATCATTTTGCTGGCGGAGAATGCACTTTAATAGAGTAATACAGAAACATTTTCAGACAGTGGACCTACATGAGGCTATGACGGATTTGCAGAACAGTACTAGCTGGTGAAATGTCAAGAATGCCCACAAGACGCCCTTTGTACACTAAGGCCCACCTGTACATGGTCTGTGCCCAATCAGCTATCCCCTGAAACACTCAAGGCACCTTACGGAGAACTCAGGCTCATTTAGCGTTATGAATGATGCCTCTGTTCCTCTCAGCCTTGATCTGACATGTTATTTTCCCCAAATCCCATGAATATCTTCCACCTCCTCTCAAGGCCCTGATGTTGTTATAACAAGGCTACCCTTTCCTAACTCACTCCCTGGTATCTCTGAAAGCCAGGAAAGCACTTAAAAACCAGGGTCTGAAAGGGCAACTGTCATTCTGCTGTCATGCTGAGACCTCAACCCCACTTAATTTAGATTAAAATAGGGCAATCATTTCCATCAGTCATCAGGTGAAGAAAAAGGAGTCTACCTTCTCTCCCTAAATTGCTCAGGAAACATTATAGGTAAATGGACTAAATCATAGACCCAGGCAAACTCCCGGGCCTCACCCAGCCTTTTCTTATTTAACCCTTGTAAACTTACCATCTGTTCAAATAAGGCCCCAGGACCAGACCCACATTGTTTGAGGGGGGTAACCTACTTTCCTTTTCTCAGGGCCACATGCTCTCTTAATATGAATCTTAGGGAAGGAGCTGAGAGAGCCACACTGAAGCAGATGTGCCAGTGTCCAGAGGTGACACGTGTGTGATGTTGGCAGTAGAATAGTTTTCCTATGATCATTTCTCAAAGTCACTAGGGCGTCTGTTCTAATTCTATAGTAGCCAGCTGTGGAAACTCACCACTCTCATGGCAGCCTAGAGGATGGTAGTGGGTGGGTACTGGGATGCCTTTGTGGAAATTGGTAAAGGCCACCCATACTTAGACTGATTCCCCATTGGCCCCAGCAGAGCCTGTCTGAAAGAACTCCTTCCCTGGACGCTTCTTCTACTCCCTACACAGTCACACCTAGGATGTCCTTGAGCACGCATTCTGAACAGAGGCCAATTCAAGAGAAACAAAGCTGCCTCAGAGTCAATTATAAAAATAACCTTTGGGAACAATCAGGGAACTTGGTGACGGCCACTCTATTCTTTAGCTAAAATGTGGCATGATCAATTTGTACTGCAGACTCTGATTACAACGTTATAACTTTAAATAAATGTGATCGACAAATAAGGTATTTTTTTAGAAGCTCTTTATGTTGCTTCCCCTTGACTGGCCCCATCAGGCTACTTGCCTTCTTTCTCTAGGTCCCTTGATTTTGCTGCATTTAGTCCATAAATGCAAATGACTGCATCCAGTGAGGCCTTCTTTTGGTTACTCATTCTGAAGTATTAATTTGAGTTAGTCACTTCTCTTCTCGGCAGCCATAGCATGTATTTTAAAAGTTGTTCAGCAGACAGCCCTCCTCATCCACATTAATGCAGCTATGCATCTCTTGTCTGTTTCTCATGCTCACGAATTGCTTTTCATAAGTCCAACCCAATCAATGGACTGGTCCCCTTTCATTTGCCAAATACAAGGATGGCCGAGTTCTGAAACAGCTAATCATCTTAACTCATAGGTTGAGATCAGGAATACTGGATGAGTTTCATTGTGGCTCACATGACAGGGATCTGGCAAGCTCACTGCTACTTCCTGCATTCAGCAAGAAGCCGATGTTCTTCCAGCAAGGATGAGGCTGTCTACAATTAACAGGCTGTCCAAGAGGGAAGGGAAGACAGACAGCAAGGTGACTTGGAGCCTCCCAGGGAATAAGGAGGGACATGGGCACAGGGAGAACTACCATGATCTTGAATAGTAATGCTAGACGAAGCTGAAATACTTCTGCTATCTCCAATTATGACTGATTAACCCACAAAAGACCAAGCCCCTCTTATTTGTCTTTGCTAATAATTCATTACCAAATCCAACTGTCTTTCTGTAAGCTCATAGTGAAATGGCAGAGACTTCATTCTCTGACTAACCCTGAAGGCTTGGGAGAACAGTGCATGGAATTCACCACTTTCCATATTGTGGTAGGTTGAACTGAGGGCTCAAGGTTAGCCGCACTCAGCTGTGAGACTCAACAGGAGGCCGAGTGTTACTGGACTGGCTGTCCAACTTGGACCATAGCCTGGATCTTCTCATTGGTCTCCACACAAGAAACTTTGTCTGTGTACTAATGTAGTCTTTCCTGGGAGGAAAGGAAGAAGTTGTCCTAGATACTCACACTAAAATGATGCAGGATAGAATTACAGATAGTAAAAAATAAATATAGTTAGTATCCTACCTCATTCCTGATCTTTCACCCAAAGCAGCGACTCAGGCTTAACTCCCCACCCCCACCTTCCAACATCTCTCATCTCTCAAGACACAAAGGAGATTAGTATGTATTGAAATATTTTCAGGGAACTATAAGGTCCCCAAAGCAAGATGTGTGAATTTTACGTTACAGTGCACATACACACAAATGAAAGACAAATTGAGTCAAGAAATGTATGGTAGCGTGAATAAAAATGGTCTCCATAGGCTCACAGGGAGTGGCACTAGTAGAAGGTGTGGCCTCGTTGGAGTAGATGTGGCCTTGTTGGAAGAAGTGTGTCTCAATCACTTTACTTGCTGCTTGTAGATCCAGATATAGAACTCTCAGCTCCTTCTCCAGCACCGTGTCTGCCTGGATGTTGCCATGCTTCTTGCCATGATGATAATGGACTGAACCTATGCAGCTGCAAGCCAGCCCCAATTAAATGTTTACCTTTATAAGAGTTACCATGGTCACAGTGGCTCTTCACAGCAATAGAAGCCCCAAATAAGACAAAGCAGTTCTGGAAAAATGCTTATATAGTCTGAATCTAGACTTCCTATCCTGACACTGCAAATACCAAGAACTATAGGATAAATTATAACAATTTTATTGTTTTTTATAAATTTTATAAAAATTTTAAATGCATGGTGCATCTTTTGAGAAATACAGGGAAACCCCTAAATGTCTGATGGATGAAGGAAACTGAATGCCAGGCCATAGTCTCTCAAGGTTTTTGTGGTTTATTGGTTGTGGTGTGGGGGTGGGGTGAGGAGATGGGGATGGATTTTGGTTCATAGTAATCTTGGAGCTTGAATGTCAAAGCCTATGAAAAAGCAGCAGGGTAGAGAGCTTCATTATGGTCCATGAAAATGGAACCTGAGACCTTTCTGCCAATGTAGCACTCTAAGGCAGTGTACTTTGTTGGAAACAATAAAGCAATAAAGCAAGAGGAAGTCCAGTCCAGGACTTCTGTCCCTGTCTATTGGAGTTCTCAATACACAGTAAAAAGTTCCCTAAAATTTTATGTTTACAGGTTTCCCTTCCATGAGTTTTAGGTTGACTACTTTTATGCATCTATATTCTTAGAAACCTGAACTGTGAAATTCTACTAAAGGCTGTTCTTGGGACTATGATGTACCCTGACAGAAGTGAAACCATTTCAACCAACAAGTCTGTGTAAGATCCTTAAATAAAATACTGTTAAAGACAAACTCAATCTAAAATTATAAACACTCCTTAAAGAAATAAAATTATACATAAGAGCAAGATTAGGATCTAATAGCTTAAACTTCCGGTTACTAATTTGGATAATAGTAATGATTTGATGGCTATAAAGAATAAATTCAAACCACAGTAAAAGAAAATTTTAAAGGGAACAGACTAGAAATATGAAATCAGATTCATAGCTCACTCTGTATATAAAATGAATCCAGACATAGTAGGATCTAAATGTGAGAGGAAAAACTTAAAACTTTATAAGGAAAATATAGATGAATATGGTTATGACATAGGTATGGAACATTTTCTTGTACTGGACGCAGAAATCATAAACATAAAGGAAAAGACTATAAATTGGAGTTTTCTTAAAATTGTGTGAAAAAAGATACCACAAACAAAGATAAAAGAAAAAAACCACATTTTAGGAAAAGATATTTGCACACTGTACAAGAGTCGATCTTAGCCGGGCGGTGGTGGCGCACGCCTTTAATCCCAGCACTTGGGAGGCAGAGGCAGGCGGATCTTTGCGAGTTCGAGGCCAGCCTGGTCTACAAAGTGAGTCCAGGACAGTCAGGGCTACACAGAGAAACCCTGTCTCGAAAAACCAAAAAAAAAAAAAAAAAAAAAGAGTCGATCTTATAAATTCACAAGGAAAATGGTACAACTCAAAGCAAAACTGTAACTAACACCTGGCACCTGGCAGAAGATGTAAGGGGTCTGCTCCACAAATGTCTGAAAAAAGCCCCAGGACTAAGTCGCCAGAGGGTTGTAACCAGGAACATCACTGGCAGATCTGTGAGGAAGCACTTATACATCGTGGGTCCGGGGCTTATGTTGGAACTACTATGCAAGAAAACATTTGACAACATCAGCAAAGATCAAGATGTGCGCACCATTTTTCACATGACCACAGGGAGACAAGCTCATGGAGATGTACAATCACCATCCTGTTTATGATAGTTGAACCTGGGAAGATGCCAAAGTCCACTAAGGAGTAATACACACATGTAACAACAAGAGAGTGGGTTGTATGTGGGCATAAGATCATGCGTAGAAATGTCACACACCTACTTTAAAAATAAGGATTATCTTAGAAAAGTAAACGTAGAATGTGAATATAGTTTGTGTTGTCTTTGCACCATTGGATTTCTTACAAAACTGTTTGGAACAAGTTAAACAATATATGAAGGCATTTTATCCTTGTCATTTCAATAGTGAGTGCCTAGGTGTCTGTTGTATTACTGTGTGTATACTTGCGGTATCTCAACTCTGAAAACAATTTAGGAAAAGGTTGCATCTAAGCAGTGATTGATTTAAATAAAGCCTAAATAAGCATAGCTCTGGGCTTTCAACATCATTAGAACAGGTTCATTGCCAGGAATTATTTACTGATTGCCTATTTACAGTAAGTGCTGTGGCAGATTCACACAAACCATTAGTTGAACCTGGCTCTAGGGTACGAGTCTGGCCATATTATATCTAACAATAGCTGAGGAGGTCCTTGGAGGTCCAGGCTAGTGGTACTTTGTGACGACTTCTGCTGTTGGTCATCTCATAGGATCTTCCGAGGATGTTCATCCTGATGTAAGGGAGGAGGGACACATCATAATGACTAATAACAAGGCAGCTTGCAACTCTCCAGACAGAACTCTGAAGCTCTGAGCACATTACATGCTTCGATCCTGACCACAACCCAACGTGAGCCAGGTATGATCCCATCTTATAGATGGAAAACAAATGGTTTCACTGCTGTGGTTTGAATGTGTTTCCTCAAAGCATATGTTGGGAATGTAATCGCCAGTGACACAGAGTTTCTAGGGAGGAGAAAGCTTGTTCATGAAAATTCTACCGTCATGGATGGCTTAGTGGCAACTATTGAAGAACTTGAGTCTTTGAGACTGAGTGTCCTATCTATCTATCTATCTATCTATCTATCTATCTATCTATCTATCTATC
>CAJQZJ010032584.1:952439-971081 GCA_907164525.1 Lophiomys imhausi | reverse complement strand
ATCTATCTATCTATCTATCTATCTATCTATCTATCTATCTATCTATCATCTGTCTATCTATCTATCTATCTATCTATCTATCTATCATCTATCTGTCATCTATATCTCTCCCCCCCCCGTCTTTCTCTCTCACTATCACTTCCTCCCTCCCTCCATCTAGGGTATATTCTCTTCCTTTCTGCCTCCTACCTCACTGGATGACACAGCCCTCACCAGATGTGGACTTCTTGACCTTGGACTTCCCAGATTTTAGAGCTGCAAGGAACACATCTCTGTTCTTCACAAGTTGCCCAATCTCAGCTCTTTTTCTGTTCCTTTTCCTCTTATGCCATAATGAGGTAGAACCCAAGGCCTCACACGTGCAAGACAAACACTGCCAGGGAGCTACATCCCCAGCCTGTTCTCCAGTATTCTGTTAGAGTAGCACCCCAACCAAATAACCAAAAATCAGACACAGCATACAGAGTTAGGTTTAGCTGGTCGCTGAGTAGGAAATGACTGTAAGATTCGCCTCAGAAGTTCTCTGATGGTCAGTCTGTTCTGCTGCAGTTGCAATTGCACAATTCACTCTATGGACAATAAGTTCTCTGAGCATCCTTAGAATACTTGCTCCAGGTGTCTTGGAGATGCAGGATGCTGGATCTGATATGGCGCCTTGGTGATTGCTAGGTTCACTGGGATGTTGCAGTTAAGTACCACCAGGGCAGGAGATGTATGGGGTCTTCTGTACCCATATAGTTTCATCATAAGAGTGCAGTGGATATTTATTTAAAACAAGAGTGTTGATTAATTTTCCTTTTCTTCTTTGAAAACTTTCTTCCAAAAGCCTAGTATCACACAGATCAAAGCAGAGATACACTGGCTGAGGTTTTGAAGTGTAGGTGGGACTGCCACTGGACCTGCCTGCAGCTAGAAGCCCACTCGTGGAAGCCATATTCCGGGAGCCTACATGGCAGAACCTGTTATCCAGGAGGAGGCAGGAAATGAGCCAGTGCTGCTGATTCTCGGTCTTGGAGTTCATTCCTTTGTCACCAGATAAGACAGTGGCCTGAGACTGCTCACAAGTGAGAGTATATTTCTAGGAAAAAGACCGCCTGATAATTAGACAGTTGTGTAATTAAAATTACTTCGAGACATGTTAATTCATGTGCAGTGAGCTAAATGATGACTTTCTGCTTCATAAATTGAGAACTTAGCAAGTACATTGTTATCTGCCACATCCTGTAGAGTAGTGCTGCTAAACAGAGAGAGTGCTTATCTGTTTTTTAAAAAAAAAAATGTTACCAAGATGGCTTTGTTGCTAATTTAAGGATTACTTATTTGGTAGTATAAGTGGATTTTGACATTTCTTTTGACATCCTTTGACCTTTCTGTCCATGTTCCAAGAATCTTCTATACTTCTTACATAACCAGGATAAAAACATATGTCCCTTAGTAGAGCATTTGCTGTGCATGCAGGAACCTTTGTGTGCACTCCCTAGCCTTAAATACATAACCCCTCCTGGTGGCCTGCACCAGCATTCCAGAGACATGTAGAATGATCTTATGTTCAAGGACAGTCATGACTACTTAATGAGTTCAAGAGCAGCCTGGGATAAAGACCAGGTCTCCACAAAGGAGGACAGGAGGATAATAGAGATTCATCTCCATGGTGGAGTCCTTGTCTAACAAGCTCAAAGTCCGGAGTTTGGACTCCAGCACATGGAAAGGAAGGGGTGTTACAGCAAGCTGGGTGTGGTGACAAACACCTGTAATTCCAGGACTTGGGAAACTGAGGAGGATCACCATCTTGAGACTAGCCTTGGCTACGGAGAAAGACCCCATCACAAACAGACAAATAGAAGTTACAGGGGTCGTTAGGGAGAAAGAAACCTAAGCTACAGCGTGTGTCCGTGTCTAGGTAGGAGGTGAACACATCAGGGACGCCCATCCAATTATCCCTTCTGGAGGTGCACTCCCTGTTCTTTCAGGGGCATATTAATCATTTTTACGCTATCCTGACTCCTAATCACAGGCGTATCCAGTGTTGTCAAAACAGTGCCTGCCTGCATCTGTTTTCTATGACTGGCCTGGGTTCCAGGGAGTGTTTGTGAGAGAATGGAGAACAAGTGATTGACAGTCTATGTTGACATTTGGCGGCTGTAATTCCTCCTTTTATGGGCAAAAGCCAATGCCTCAGCATGAATGAGCGGGCACTACTGTGAGCACGGCAAGGCACCCTAGACACACCATGTCCTTCCAGCACATCCACTGTGTGACAGGAGACAGAGAAGATCCTTTTCCATCCCATTTCTAAGTCTCCAGCCCTAATGAAATTGAGTAAAACAACAGATTTAGAGAGGAAAAAAAAACTCTGATGTAGTTTTCCATTTGTTTCAACTACACACTTTATCACAACGTATTATTATTAATTACACAAGTAATAGGTTCTCATTGATAATGAAAACTGTACAGGTAGGAAAAACTGTCTATTCACCAATCATATACTATTCCCTTCTGAATAATCTTATTATCCATCAACCAATGTATCATTCTAAAATGTATATACTTTCCTTAAGTATACACTCACAGGTGTGTATGTTTGTGTGACTTGTGGATGTGTGTGAAAAATATACAAATTTATGTGCATTTATATTTCCACATACTGAAACACATGTGTTTGTTGGTAAAAGATGCTGTTTAACACACAAATTGTATCAAATTGTGCATAGTACATTTCAATCAACTTATCTTATTTAACAATGTATGCTGAGCATGTTTTCACATCAGGAAATATTGAGTTCATTTGTCTCATGTGAGGCACAGTTTTTCATAGAATGGATACATCTATTCTCTAGACATAAAACTTAGGGTTAGTTTTAGGTTTTTTCACTGTTACAAATCATGTCACCATAACTCTCATTGTCTGAGTCTTTTTTAAATCCATGGGATCACTGCAGATGTGCCCAACCTGCAGCCCATCTATGCTTTGGGACAGATATGAATGCAGCCTAATGCAAAGTCGTGAACTTACTTAAAGCATGAAGAGATTCTTCATGTAATCTCTTTTTGTAACTGTTCCCCAGTCTGAACTTTGCAGATGACATTGTCTGTTGCAATGTTGAAAGATTGGACACCCCTCCAAGGTTACACTTGCTCCTCTGAAGAGTAGTAAATTTATTTAACTGGCTTTTCTTGTGCTGCTAGACCAGAATACTCCTGACTGACAGACAACAGGCATTCTGGGAGTCAGGAAACCCAAGACCCAGATGCTGATGGATTCAGTTCTTGGTGAGAGACTCTTCCTGGATTGCAGGTAGCTGCCCACTTACCGTGTCCTCGAATTGAAGAATATACATACGTGTGTGTGTGTGTGTGTGTGTGTGTGTGTGTGTGTGTATGGAGAGCGAGAGAGAGAGAGCACTTTGCTTTCTTTTCTTATAAGGGCACTAATTACTCTGTGAAAGCCCCACCCTCATGATTTCATCTGTGCTAAACAACATGCTACAGATCATAGGACTGCATTACACGTATGAACAGTGGGGATACTCAAACGTTAAGTTCATAACATTCTACCTCTGGCATCCACTCACTCCATGCATGTCATTCCTGTATGGAAACACACCCATTCATCCCACTGATTCAAAAGTCTTAACTCATTCTAAACACTAATTCTACAGCCAACTGCACTAAATAGTGTCTTAATTGGATGTGACTGAGATTCAAGGTGTCATTCACTCAAAGCAGAAATCTCCAACTGTGAGATAATGAAACCAGATGTTATTTGCTTTCAAGACACAATTATTAGGAAAGCATAAGAAAAGGAATATCATTTTAAAGTGCAGAATTAGAAGGAAGAAATTCGTGATAAATCCCAAGTAATTCCACACACTAGCAAGGGAAACTCCATTGGAACGAAGGCTTGAGTATCCTAAATTAGCTCTTAATTAGAACTCAGAGTCCTCAGTGGCCAGTCCTCATGTCCATTTGGGAGCACACCCTTCTGCGGCTTTCTCAGGTGGGAGCCTATGCACAGGATCTGGGCTGGCTGCTTTCTGAAGTACGGAAACCAAGGTCCCCTCTCACAGAAAAGGACCAAGGCAGTGCCAAGGCACTCTGAATCATTCTTAAATAAGAAAGCACCTTCGCCTATGATCTGGGAGATTCTGAGAAGGGTGACAACTTCTGCTCACATTGTCCCATTGTCTTCTCTTCAGTGTGAACTCCCAGAGTTTCTGCAGAGGTGGCTGATACAGCCTCCGGCTCCCACAGTCAAATCTCCTTACCAAAACTGTAGCTGGTCACATCACAAGTGTTCTCTTCAAGGCAAATTCTCAGTCTCCTTCGCTTTCTCTCCACTCCTTCCCTCCTCCCTCTACCTCCCTAGTACTGCTGAGGAACAGCCCATATCTTCCACAATGATGCTTATATCATCGTGGCCTGACCTACGTCCATATCTAGTCACCTCCTAAAGACCTTTCCTCTAAACACCGGCACATTAGGTTTCTGACTTCAAGACATGGAAAGCGAGGGGAAGAGTACAAACATTTAGTACTCTATCATCTTTCTAACAGATCTAATCTGCCTGTCTGTTCATTCACCCACCCCTCCATCTATCTTTCTTCAAAATCCTAAGCCAACTTGACTTCCTATCTTCTTGGCTTGGAATGTATTATCAGCAAGAACTAGGGAAAGAAGCTAGAGGTGCAAACAAACATGCAGCTGCCCTTAGCAAAACTGGGAAGAAGAGGGTGATGCATACAAAGGTGGTTAGTGATTAACAGTCTTCAGAGAAACCACAGGAAGGAGAAACACACCATCTTCTCCTCTAAACACCCCTGTGGGTCTCATTCCATCACTGCCCAGGTACCCTGCCCTGGCTTCTGGAGTATCATGAAAAAGGGAGGGTGGCATGGGCAATAGTGTCTATCCCTTTGAAGCTTGCAGAAAGACCAGCATCAACAGGGATCATCCCCTGGCTCAGGGTCACAATCACACTCAGCCTTATTAGGCAAATAGCTCCTCTGAACCTGACCACCACGGGGTCTGCACTCTCTAGCCTGTGGATCTTAGGACTATTCACTGACAGACAGACATCAGCAACACTCCATTGTCTGTAGATGGATCCAGCATCGCAGTCATGTTGCCATGGTGTCCTCAAGCTCTGTGTGCTCTGCTCTGATGCCACACTGGGGACCCAGGGCTCTGTCCCTGGAATAGAAAACATCCCGGCTTGGGGGGGAGGAGGGAGCAAGGGGACCTTGGATGCTGATCCTGAGGCCAGATGGCATGGTGAAATGCCCTTCAGTTATTCCAGCTCAGACCTTGATTCTGTTATGATATTTGCCAGCTTGCCTTCATTAGTTCAGGGATTTATGAGGGCAGTGATCATGTATCACATATTTTTATAATTCTAGCACTCAGCACACTGCCTACTATATAGCAGTTGCCAAATAAATGTTCACTGAATGAATGAATTAATTAATGAATGATTCCATGAAAGAAAAATTAGATATGGATACGGGAGTAAGGCCTGAGGAAAACTAAGTACCCGTAGTGTTATTAAATACTCCCCTGTGGCCTTAACAGCAAAATCAAAAAATTTTGCCCAACTTCAAACAGAAACTACCAAGCCAATTCTCTTTTCTGATTTTCTTGTCCTAAGCTCTTAACTATTTTCAAGATTTGCGCTGATTGTTATTCCTAGAAGGGAAGACAAAAAAACCATGTCATTTTGTCCATACAGTTTTTAAAAAGTATCAAATAATTAAATAATATGTTGTTTGCAGCTCAGTTATCCCATGACTCATAGAGACAGCTCTGGTGATACAAATCTGTAATCTCAGCTGCTTGGAAGGCTGAGGCAGGAGGATCATGGGTTTAAAGTTAGACTGAGTGACAATGTGAGACCTTGCTTCAAAACAAGCATACGAGGGTACTATCTTTAATATCAATGATGGTTAATCTTCACTGTCTGTCACCTAGGAGACTAATGAGCACGTCTGTGAGGGCATCTCTACACTGTGTTGGTTGGGGTGGAAAGATCCAGCCTCTGTGCATGGCACTGTTCCATAGCATGGAGCACCTGCTAAGAGAAAGGGAGAAAGGGAGCCAAATGCTTCATTCACTCATTTCTCTGTGCTTCCTGACTGCAGATGCAATGTGACGCTTTCCTCCTCAAATTGCTTTTGTGCAAAGATGAGAAAAGTAACTAAACATAGTATCTAATCTTCCATTATTTGCTTGGCAATGTTTGCAGTCTGCTCAGATGTGATACTCAAAGGGGAGTCCTATCCCTTGCTAAAAGAAGGAATTCCCCTCTCCCATCTTGAAGAATTTCCAGGTCCAGCAATAGTAGAAATACAACCTTTCCCTGTGTAGGCCAGTGGTGTTCTGTCTGGACAATTCCCACACACCCAAGTGACCGAATTGTGCCCAGAGAGAATGGGTCTTTAACCCCAACTATCTGGTTTACAACTCTGGCTTTTCCTAGGAAGGAAGGAAGGGAGGAAGGGAGGGAGGGAGGGAGGAAATTATAATGTTCCTCAATCATTCAACCTTGGGAGTTCAGTGTGCTAAAAAAAAGAGAGTCATGTCTCAAGTACTGCCATCTTAGGTTCCCATGTGACTACAGTTTCTCTCTCTCTCTCTCTCTCTGTTTGTCTGTCTTTCTTTTCTTTTTTTTTTCCACTGCCATTGTCACTTTTCTGCAGTAAGAAAAGGTTCATGTGGAGATGCCTGCCGTACAGGACTATCCCGGTGACTGATGCCGGCCGGGGTTTGGCCGTCTTTTACAGTGGGCTTTTTATTACAAGAGACCGTTGTGCTGCTGTTTGGGATGCAAGTTGGCACGAGCACAGACAGTCCATACAGCCGCCCACAACTTGATCTACTAGTTGTGAACGGAAACTTTTGAACATGTTCCACCAGCTGCACAATGGTACTGTTTATGACTCTATTCTCAGGGGGAAACATTTGCTGTGTGAATAATACTGGGCACTTATGTAAGCCTCTTCACTTTCAGGTAGCTTTACGGGTGTCAGCAAATTCACACAACACCCCGGTAAGGTAGCAAGGCATTGTTACATTTCCTTTGCAGAGAGAGAAACCAGATCACAGCATCAGATTTTCCCAAGGCCACATGAACAATAAGTGGCATGGGGTCTGTTTCCAGAGAGATCAGCACTATTCTGCTAGTGAGCGCTATGTCTCACAGAAAGCCCTGATAGAGTGCTCTCCTCCACCTCACAATTGCAGGGTACTACTAAACCTTCAACACATGTGATAGGGTTGTCTTACCTCTGAATTGGTCCAGTTGGGACAAGGTAGGGCCAACAGTTGGGACAAGGTAGGGCCATCCCAAACATAGTCCATAATCACAGGACCATGGAGGGCAGGGTTGGAAGAAAGCTAAGCATTCATTAAACTGCACAAGGAAAAGTGTCCTTCCTACAATGTGGAATTGGTTTGTTGATTTCATTTGCAGCTTGGGCATGGAGAAACGCTTTGTCTATCAACTCTAGTACCATGCTAATACTTCTGGTAACACGTTGAATTACAGCATCCGAAAAGATATGTCCGAGTCCTAGCTCCCAAATATTTCACTGTGAAAGTGAAAATTAGCTAACAGATCTTTGCAGATGTGAATAAGGACTTACAGATGGGCTCACCCTGGGCTTAGGAGAAGTTTCAGTCCAATAGCACATGTCCTTGTAGGACAATGGCAATGGGAGAGTCAATACACAGAGACAAGGAGGGGAAGAATGCTAGAGAGGAGAGGCAGAGGGTGGAGGCACACAGTTACAAGTCAAGGAAGGCCAAGGATTTCTTACATCTGCCATGATCCAGGGCAGAGGTATACTCTCCCTTACAGCTTCCAGAAGAATCCAACTCTACCGACACTGTGATCTCACGCTGCTAGCCTCTAAGTCTGTAAGACAGTGTATTTCTCTCTCTCTCTCCTCTCTCTCTCTCTCTCTCTCTCTCTATGTGTGTGCACACATGCATGTCTGTTGAGGCTACAGGTTGGCAACTGGTGTTCTCTTTTTCACTCTCCACCTGATTGTTTTGAGACAAGGTCTCTTACTGAACCCAGCACTCACCAGTTGCCTAGACTGGCTGACCAGGGAGCTCCAGGGCTCTGCTTATATCTCCCCACCGCCACCCAGCAATAGGACTATCGGTGTGCACCTCCATGCCTGGCATTTACATGGGTCCTGGAGATCAGAACTCGGGTCCTCACACTTGAGTAGCAGACTAGCAGCCACCTTAACCTGCTGGTATATTTTCCTAGCCCTGCTATTTTAAATATTGTTGTTACATACATATGTTTATTTATTTATTCATTGATTCATTCATTCATTCAGAGTGTGGGTATGGAGGCCAGAAGATGACTTTCTAGTATTGGCTCTCTCCTACTATACCATGTGGGTCCTGAGGATTCAACTCAGGTCATCAGGCTTAGTGACAAAGTGTCTTTATCCACTCAGCCCACAGTTCTCTTGCCCATGAGTGCTTCTAAGCGTTTTGTAAAAAATGATTTGTCCTGCTGTCTCAACCTAAGCCAACTCTGCAGACGAGACTCAACTCCAGCAAGTGTCCTCTCTGAAGCCCCTCTAGTGCAGATGCTCCCCAGCAGAAATGCTTTGTATCCTACTTCTTTGTTTATCTACTGAGAGCAATGAATTCTTTTGGCTTCCAAAATATGAAGTTCTGTCCTAATACGAAATATGTGTTTTAAAGGAATTCATGCTGATATGCATCCCAAGGAACTTTCCTTCCTTCTGTAGTTACAACAGCAATCCTGGAAGACATTGCGGTTGTCAAAGGGAAGGCGTAGAAGCCATGAAAAGCACCTAAGTTCCACGGTGGGACCTTGTAGCTTTCTCTGGGTCCCATGAATCTTTTCTGTTTTTGAGATGGGTTCTCACCAGGTAGCACAGATTTGCAACTAGTCTTGAATTTACCACCCTCCTGCTTCAACCTTCAGAGCTCTTGAACTACAGGAATGTACTACCATGCCAGTTTGGATGTGTATTTTGATGTGAGGATGGCAACTGCTGGAGACACGGAGGTCACCGCTTAGCAGGGCTATTCTCTGAGCTGCATTCCTTCAAATCCTTGTCTTTGTATTGTTTCAAATGCAAGGTCTGAGGAGATGTGTTTTATTCTTGGGAGTATGAGAACATGTGAGACTTAGGTATTTCCAGCTTAGTTCACCTAGGGACGTGGAAGCCCCATGGACCACGGGAGACAGGACCATTCCCCAGACCTGGCACCTCAGCACAGTTTCGCCTACCTGTTAGTGATTTAGTTCCCTTGTTTACAGGGATATTGTCCAGTCCAACAGAGCTGAACTGGCCCTTCAGTGGCTGTGCTGACAGGAGTGATCTGAAGAAAAGGCGCAGGGAAGAGATGGCATCAATGGATCCTCTCTGGTTCAACAGAACTTAGTGAAGAAGGGGCAATCATATTTTAATGCCCCCCCCCATCATCAGTGAGTATGTGGGATATTCAGACTTCCCTGATATTTAGCTATTTTATCAGTTAGACAACATAAAAACTGAAGGAGCCACACGCATTAAAATCTAGAAAACCTTCCCCAACCCAAAAGTGGACAGTAACTTTCAGTTTACACCTGGTGAAGAGAAACGGATGTTTCAAAGGAGCATCCCAAATTCTTAGAAGAGTCAAAGATAAGAGGCTACAGCCAGCAACTTCAGTGTCTCTGACCCAGTTTGGAGATCTGTGTCTTGGCAGCGTTCCCACAAACGGGACAGAGGATCTTTGGGAGCCCGGAGCCCATCAAAAAGGCAAATGCTGCTCCTAAATGATCTCCAGATGCTCTGGTTCCTACGGCTCCCGCTGTATTCAGATTGTCGCAGTGGTTTAATCACTGGCCATCTAAGGTTGGCTTGATCTAAGCTGGGGGTGATTTTTGAGACCTCAGATGACAAAAGGAAGGCAAAAAGGCACCTTCTGGACTGCCCTGAGGGAACTGCTTTTGTTCCTGGAGGCTTGGTTAATCTCTATTTCCAACTCACAGTCACAAAACTCCTTTCCCAGAATTCCAGACAGGCCTCCTCCCTTGGCACCTGGGAGGAGCTGCTAGAAAACATTCTCCAGCCAAAGTGAGTATCTAATTGATTTTCTAGAGCAGTGGTTCTCAACCTTTCTAATGCTATGCCTCATTAATACATTTCTTCATGTTACGGTGACCTATACCATAAAATTATTTTCGTTGCTACTTCATAACTGTAAGTTTGCTACTGTTATAAATCGTAATGTATATATGATTCCTGTGAAAGGATCAAAGGGGTTGACACCCACAGGTTGAGAACTACTGTTTTAGAACATTGTATGTATGTTATATATGTATATAAAGCACGGATTAGTTACTAGAGTCATACTCATATCTCTCAAGCATTTCATCTTATCAGGAGGTGATGTGTTATCTATACTATATTTATCCATCTTCCTCTCTCCTCCTCAAGTTCTTCCAGTCTTTTATTTACCTGTAGTTAAGATTTATAGAGATCTCACTATATGGAAGGCATGGGACTAGGAGCTGGTCCAAAAATCAAAACACATTCTCTAAAGATGGCAATAAACCCCAAGTTCTTCTCCATAAGATCTTTCTAGAACTTCTAGCCTTTGATGGTGCACATATACAAAGGGGGAAAAACCCTTGCCATCTTTGTTAGCTAGTGTGTGTGTGTGTGTGTGTATACACTATATCTGAGAAAAACAAGGGAATTAAGGTTTATCTTGACTCACGGATTTAGAGGTTTCATTCTATGGTTACCTGGGCCCATGCATTGGATAGAACATTTCGGAGACAGGAGCATGTGTGAGAGATGACTATCCAAATGGTGGTCAACCAGGAAACAGAGAACAAAACAAAAAGCAGAGATAATTACAGTCAAGAAACTCCCCACTGCGACCTATCCTCTAGCTAGGCCCCACCTTCTGAAGTTTTCCCAAACTCTCAAAACAGCACCACCAGCTAGAAAACAAGCATTTAAAATATGAGCCCATGAGAGGCACTTCATGTTCAAACCATAATGTCATCTTCATTTCTACCCCCAATGACAGGAAAGGGTGTCTGCCCAAGGGTGTGTGTGTGTTGGTAGTAGGGGCTCTCTTTGCCTTAGTCAACCCTGGAACTTCTCTGTGATGAAATTTCTTTTTCATATTAAATACCTTTTTTTTTTTCAATTTTTGGTTATTGTTAACTGAATTTTCCTTCATTGTTATTATTAGAGAATTTGAAATTTCTTTCTTTCTTTTTTGTCAACTGGAGCAAAGTAGAGCTATTTAAAAAGAGGGAGCCTCACCTGAGAAAATATCCTACCGGATTGGCCTGTGGGCAAGCCTATGGGGCATTTTCTCGATTGATGATTGATGTGGGAGGGCCCGCCTACTATGAGTAGTACCAACCCAGGACAGGAGGTCCTGGATGGAATAAGAAAGCAGGCTGAGGAAGCTATGGAGAGAAAGCCAATAAGCAGCACTCCTCCAAGGTATCTACTCCAGTGCCTTCCTCCAGGCTCCTGGTCTGGCTGAGTTACTGTCTTGTCTTCCCATAGTGACAGAGTATGGTCTGAGAGTGTTAAAAGAAATCTTTTCCTCTTCAATCAATTGAGCATGATGTTTTTATCACAGCCATAGAAACCCTAAGACAGATTTCCAGTCTCATTAATTGACTCAAGGACAACTTTATTCCAGTATAAGTAAAAATAACAGGGTGAGCAGGCTTTAAGTCTTGGTGCCAGTGTGTGTGTGTGTGTGTGCGTGTGTGTGTGTGTGTGTGTGTGTGTGTGTTGGGAGGGGTTGGAAAAGAAGAATAGAGGAAAACCATGCCTTCTTATAAGTTAGAGCCCAAGAAAGCAGGCAAGTTCCTCAACGAAAGTGAGAGCGCAGCTGCATGGCAGAAGAAGCAGGGCTAGCTTCAGAGAATGAGGGAGAAAGCCAAGAGTGTCGAGGAAAGCACACTGAGGCTTTTGGCTAATGCCTGAAAAAACAAAAGACACATAGAAATAAAGAAAAGTTACTCAGAAATGGTCAGGGGCCACAGCTAAAACTCTGTAAGTGGGGAGGGGTTTCTTAGAAGTATAAGAATATCATCTCCACCGTTTGTGGTGGCACACGCCTTTAATCCCAGCACTTGGGAGGCAGAGGCAGTTGGATCTCTGTGAGTTCGAGACTAGCCTAGTCTACAAAGTGGGTCCAGGACAGCCAGGGCAACCAAAAACAACAACAGCAACAGCAACAACAACCCCCCAAAACAAAACAAAACAAAGAGCATCATCTCCTTAAGGCAGCCGTTCTCAACCCGTGGTTTCCAACCTCTTGGGGGATCCAACAACCCTTTCACCTAAGTCACCTGAAAACACAGATAGTCATATTATGATATATTCATATCAGTAGCAAAATTACAGTTATGAAGTAGCAACAAAAATAATTTTATGGTTGCGAGGGGGTCACCACAACAAGAGGAGCTGCCTTAAGGATTGCAGTATTAGGGAGGAAGAGAACCTTCCTAATGAAAAGGCCAGCTGCCCAGGGGCAATGTTGGGAGCAGATCAGAATGCCAAGTCTCCACCCAGGGTCAGAGGCTTTCCATTCTTTTGACTAGGAGGCCCAATCAGGGCAAAGCTGATGCTTATCCTTCTAATGTTTCCAGGAAAACAGTGGGTGGGATCTCACACCCGGGTGAGGAAGGGGTCCATTCTCAATTGCCTCCAAGTAACTTAATCTCCCCATCTGGCTACCTAACATTTACCCCCAATGTCATTTAGGAGGTGGGCTGAAATTGAGGAATGGATACAATCCACTTCCACCATGAAAATCCAGACATCCACTTCCAAAGCTGTTGACCAGAAGGGATTGGAGGTTCAGTCATACCCTCACATATAACCTCTAGGCAGGGGTGCTCATTTGGAGGAAGAATGATAATGAGAAACCAGACCTCCCTCTTGGCATTCCTGGCCTCTGGCCAGGCCAGAACCACAGACGTTTTTTGGCTTCTGGCCAAGGACAAGAATCTTTCAATGTTCCTGCTCTGAACTGCCTGACCGGTTTCTATCTCTTGCTCTCATCTCTTCCAGCTAAATGCAACATCAAAGCAGGCGTGCACCAGATGAATTATGCTATAATTCAAAAGCTGCCAAACTGTGAGCCTATGAATAGCTGTCCGTTTTGTAAATAATGTTTTTTTGGAGCACTTGCTGCATATTGCTTTAAGTTGTCATGGCTGTTTTTTGGAGGACCGTGACAAGGATGAATAAATGTGATGAAAACAAAATGGCTTACAAGCCTAAATCTGTGTTATCAGGCCCCATAAGAAAATGTTTGCACACATGTGGCCCTCTTGAGTACCACCATAGCCTTTACTATGGGATATCATTTTCTTAGCTTGTCAAGAACAGCATTCTTTTAAGTAAGTTTTCCCACCTGTCACATACATTCCCATATGTTTTATACACAAGGAGATAGTACAATAAGAATATTGATGGTGCAACCCTGGAAATGGGTTATGATCATCTCCAGTACCATGTGTTGTGGTTGAACATGTGGGAGTGCGTTTTCCACATGTAAATGAGTATAGGTAATTATAATAACTAACTCAAAACTGAAGGCTAATCCAGTGGAAGAACAAGAAAAATAGCTTTACTTTTCCCATTTTTAGGATACCATCAGCCAAACCAAACTTCCTCTCTGGCTAAAATATGTTGGTGGAATTCACATCACAGTGAGTATTATTACAGCTGAAGGAGAAAGAACCCTGAACTGAGGCCTAGAGGTCAGTGTGAGGGCCCCAGAGCCTGGTGTTGGTGTTGTGTGGATATCTATTATTCTGAATAATAATTCAGGACTCTGTTGGTCCTGTAAACAGAGCCAATTGTACATTTAATCGATGTTTTGACTCGTAGCCACATTCTCTCCTTCTCTTAAAGAAGGAGAACATCCCCTCCAACCTCTTGTTTTTTAGAAAGTTCCCCAGGAGAGCTGGGCAGTAGCTTCCTTTGTACTCTCTGGGTGGCCAGCACTCCTGTAGTTAAGTTCTGGCTTCCTAAGATCAGGTAGTTTTTCACTAACTAAATAACCTTGTGAACGGTGTGGGAACCTTAGGACTCAGCTGCCCCAGGAAACACTTCTATTTGCTTCTCTGTAAATTGTTAGGAGGCTTTCTTTGAGTGCAGGAGGAGTAAGATGGCCATGTCTCTTTAAGTTTTCCTGGGGTCTTCTGGATCACTCCAGGGTCAAACCCAACCCAACCAGCAAGGTGCAAACTCAATGGGACCATCCATGTGGGTGTGGGTAACTGTCTTTCTGTTTTTGTCAGGAGACGTCTTGTCAGAGGAGCCTGATACCCTGGATGGAGTCCAGAGTAAACACCCCCTTGAGGCGATGCTCCTTAAATGCCCAGGCTCCGGAGGGGCTCTTGGTACACACACAATGCCAAGTGCAACAAAAACACTACCACTGAGCCCTGAGGAAAACACCAGAAAACTATTGGCTGCAGTGTGCCAGCCTGGGAGTCTGGGCAATTAGAGACAGAGAGTTTCAACTTCATGAATATTCAACATGAATCAATAAAAATGCTTTCGGAAAGTTCCAGTCTAGAACTTCCAGCTCACTCCATGGTCACCTTCCTTTAAAAACATCTGATATGAGAGCCTCCCTTTTCCTTTCCCAAGAATGTTGGAAGTGGGCTAGGTTTTCCATATCAACCCCGCAAAACAATGACTTCTCCACCCCTGAGCTTTAACTGAGGCAGAAATTAACTTCTGGGAGAGAGAAAGTATTGGTTTAAAAAAAAAGTTTTCGACTCCAAATATCTAAGTTAGTTATAATAATTCAGAATTAATGAAAGTGAGCAAATGTTTTGACTCAAGGAGTTAGAAAAGGAATAATTAAAAATTGAATGCCTCCCCTTAACTTGGAAGGGTTTAATGCATGGTATCAGCTCTCTTGCATTTTGACACACTTACTTTTAAAAAAAAAGGCCGGGATAAGTGCTGTTTATTTCACAGCAGTGAAGCTTCAAGTGACTGAACAGCTGGTTAGAGTTACATGGTTGTCCTGTTAACCATGTTTGTGATTATTATTAGTCTGTTCACTAACTACTTCAAAAGCACAGAAATTTAGGAAAATTAAGAAACTGCCTTACTGTCTCAGAACTAGGAAGCTGAGCCTCAATCAAACAAAGACCAAGATCTGACAGGAAAGAGCATCCAGTCATAGATGGGTCTTCAGCAGGAGCAGGTGCCTGAGAAGAGCTGTCTAGACACACATGTCACTTTCTTGTCCGTGAGATTGGATGATAATACTTACTTCCAGGTTTTTGTGAAATTAGAAAAATTTGGGGACTAAAGGGAGGAACATCTTCTCCCTCTGAAGATTGATGAATGAACCAACAAAGGTATTACCAGGAGAAAAAGTCCTGCAAATGTATGTAACCAGCAGCAAGGAAAGTCCAGGGGAGTGAGTGCCCAAAGACCCAGTGACTTTCCGTTGTTTTCACTCTTCTTCATTGGTGGGAATACAGGTAACTTGGAGGGGTAGAAAGTGATTTGGAGGAAGATGAATGGAAATTAGCTTATAACTTATTCCCTTTGGAATTCAAATCATATACACTCACATTTCTCTCTTCTTTACTGCTGTAGATAATGCAATTTCGGGGAGAGGATTGGAGGCCACTGTGTTCTCTTCAGCAACAGGCTTGGTTTTTAGGTGAGTGCCAAGGTAAATCTTCAGCTAGCATTGCTGACTGTCAAAGTCTTAATTTAAAATAACCAGCCTACCAGGATTCTAAACATGGCAGTGAAACTGTAGGGTTTGTTCTTCTCCTTCTCCCATCTTCAGTTTTGAGGCCTTATTTTTTTTTCTGTAGATTTTTAGGAATTCATTATTTGTAGGAAAAATGTTAAGCTTGCCAAGAGATCCTGCCACTTTAATGGGCAAATACAAACAAGACAGAAATAAGTGACTTCAGTAAAATTAGCCTACTGACTTCTGGAAATGTTCTAAAGATGTAGGGCATCGGGAAATGGAGAGAAGGGGGACGAGCGTGAGGCCTTTGACCTTTGTTGGATGCTCCATATGGCCATTCTTTTGTACAGTAAATAGTGACAGGAGCTTTGTTTCCATGCAAGGATGCTGCAAGGAAGTAAATGGAAGAGTCTCCACCTTGTGGAGCATGTTTATGAGCTCCTTCCTGAATTCAGCCACATCCCCTGAGGGGTTAAGAACTCTACGCAGTAAGTACTGTTATTTCTTCAGATAAGAAAGTAGAGCCTTGGATGGCCCAGTTATCTTAACCAGGGGCCGGTAGGAACCTATGTCCTGGGTTCAGGTTAGGAACCTAGGCAGATATTTTCCAAGTCTTCATGTGTCTCTGTCCTAATAGACAAGCTAGAATCTCCAATGAGGCAGTATTTGGAAGTCCTCACTTTGTTATATGGAACCACAAAAGGGACTGTACCCAGAACCCTCACAGAGCAATCCTAACGGTCACTGGATGAAATCATCATTGTTTCATAACTGCTCAAAATTCTTGTTGTAGTATTAAGAGCTTCCGCAACTATAAATGCATAAAAACACGAAGAAAAGAAAGAACAGATCTTTAGCTTTGCAACGTTAGCATGCTACAATTTAGCAGAGTGAGAACTGAAGTAGAGTTCCATTCCTTGGTGATGAAATAGTTTCAGCACTGTGGTCTATGCTCTCTTAATGTAGGCATTTGTGTCTGCCATGTGTAGCCACAAAGGTAACAGGAATGGGCTCTGGCAGGCAACATGTATTCTAGCCACAGGTCCTGGAGATGAGAGGCATCCTACACAGGGAAGGAATTTTTGGCAGTCTGGAGGTGGATGTCAGGATTGAAGGTAAGCTTTAGGCCAAACCTTTATTTCTGGGAAATGAAGGCAAAGGATAATGGTAAGTTTAGAAGTAGCCACACTGAACAATTTTTGTAGGCTCCACGTGCTCTAGGCCACCCCTGGCTGCCCAGTACCTTGGCTTTGGGATAACTCAGACATAGGAATATTGCTTGCTGGGGTACACGAGTCAGAGTTGGCCCTGCTTGGAACTGGATTGCCTTTTCAAATGCATGCTCCAGGTTCTGTACTCTGCTCTCAGTAAGAATTGGCTGGGCTGGGGGTTAGCAGAGTGACAGAGCCTTGCCTAGCATACAAGAGGCTTTGGGCTGTCCCCAGCATGACAAACAAACAAATAAATTTTAAAATTGGAAAATCAGTCTTTCTTGACCTAAAAAGGTCTTGAGGATGTCAGAACATCACAATGTATAGAAAAAAACCACACGACATTTCCACTTTGACAAATAACTCACAATAAGAATAGGCATCGTCTTCACGCTGGTAAATTATTGATCTCTTGTCTAAATTTTGATTCACTTCTAGGATTTTAACCTTCGATGCCCTGGCATTGCGAGTTCCATTAATGTAGTGATGGAAAGGGGACCATCTGGCACTACTCCCACTGGGCCGTCCCTCTCCATCACTTCCCTCATCTATGATGGTCCATTTACCTTCATTGGGTTCCTTTGCATGCTTAGGGGAAGCTGAGAACAGTCCAGTGTCAACATGCTGTATTTGTAAGCTCCACTTACAACTGATTGGAATTTCACCTCCTGTATTTTCATTTCTTTTCTTCACTTTAATTTTGATGGCTAGTTCCATCCACAGATGATTCACAGTGTAGAATGTACCATGAGTTATCACTAGAAGACAAGGAGGCTCAAAATGACATACTTTGCAGCCTGTGTGTGAATTCATTGACAGATACAAGGTGACCTGCCACTGAGAGACTTTGCAAGAAGCCTTGTGTTTGGTCACCAACATACGTACAAAGTGATTTATGTACTGAAGAGCTGGCAGTCTCAAGTTCATGTTTCTTCCAAGTAACTCGCAGTTCCAAGCCCACACTGATTGACATTCGAACTGTGTTGCTTCTGTTTAATAATTCAACTGTCATGACTGAAATTGGTGCACACTGAAAGAGAGCCAAGGAAGGGCTTTCTGCTTCTTAGCACATAATCCTGTACAACTACAGCAGCAAAATGATAGCACGGCTTAAAGCAGGCAACACTGGAACACTCTTTGAAAGAAGGCAATGCAGATTTATTATTGCCAAGTTGGTTTTTTCCCTTGTGTGAAATTGCAGGGTGTGGCCACAGAACACTATTGTTAATTGCTCATTGAAAATCCAGCCCACACATCTCTCCTCACCCAATGGCCTTGCTCTTTTAGGATAATTCCACCCAGTTCATGAAGCAGGAGTGAAGATATTTCCTGTCTTCATGAAAAACACTTCCATCCTCCTGCTGCTTGGAGAGGAAGTGGAAAGAGAATACTTATCCCACATAACAGGATACAGAGCTCTGTGCCTAGGTCTTACTGCTTATCTCTGATTTTACGAGCAGTCAGAACCCAGGACAACTTTAAGCACTGTGCCATATGTGCAGCCCCTACAGGGAGCCAGGAAAAGTCTGAAGTGTGTTAGGCAGGACAGCAAGTTTCACACACAACAGGGATTCTTTCTATAACATCCAACATCTTTGTGGCTTGGCTTTCTTGAGGCTCTGTACAGTGTGTGTGTGTGTGTGTGTGTGTGTGTGTGTGTGTGTGTGTGTGTGTG
>CAJQZJ010032584.1:933061-952429 GCA_907164525.1 Lophiomys imhausi | reverse complement strand
GTGTGTGTGTGTGTGTGTGTGTGTGTGTGTGTGTGTGTGTGTGTGTGCAGGGTCTAGTTATGAAGGGCACAAAAGTCTGCTTTTGATCCATCCCAATGCATATGTCTGCGAAGGTAGAAGAAGGCAATGGAAAGATGTTGTTCATGGAAAAAGAAGGGTGAGGGCAGGCAGGGCATTGGGAGTGCATGCTAACATTATTACAGTCAAAGGAATATGCAGCAAGGGTCACTGTGTCTTAGCTCAGACTGACCACTTACTGGAACCTGATACTAAGTTTACATCCGGAGTTGGGATGGTGATCCCAGAATACCAGGAAAGTCAGAGAAATGAACCATGTAAGATGAGGAAGCAGTTCAGGAGATGCTGATGACCAGTACTAATCATGACATTTGGATGTCAGTCATTTTAGGGACCTGTCGGATGATACAAAACTTGTCTCTGAGTGTCTCACCCAAGCAACAAGGCAGGAGAGGTAGTTATATATCAGATCTTGTTCTGATTAAAGGTTGTTTGTTGTCTATTAACTTGTGATCAGTCCTGCATGCCAAGTGTCTCTCTAGGAGACCAGACCAGTATAAAAACAGAGTGTTTCCATATAAAGCCATCGGGAATGTACAGAATTGTGGAATAGTAAGGGATGTGGCTGGAGCTAGCCTCTGCTATCGTGTTCCAACTTTGGACTCAGCACTGTTTAAATCTGTAACTTTTTGAGTATTATTGGGCAGCTGCCAAAAGGGCCTCATTTCTCATGTAACTAAAGAGTACCCATTGGAACAGGGCACTGTGTGCACAATGGTATAAGTACTGACCAAGCTCTCTTACAGAGAGCATTTAGAATTTCATTTCAGCAGTGCAGTCTGTATTAATCTGTATCAGGATATGCACTGGATAATGCTGGGGTGTCTGCTACAGGTCCTGACACCAAACACAGCTGAGGCCGTACATGCAGCCCCAGCTCAGCTACCACTGAGACCTCAGGGAGGAGGTGCTGAGTCAGCATCTTTGGACCCCAGCCTGCCTTGGCTGTGGCAAGCTTCTTCTCTGGCTTTGACAAAACCGCAACCTCTTCTAGAATTTGCTTTCCTTGAGAAGGGCACTCCTGCAAGAAGCAACATGACTGAATCCTCCCTGGCTCCTCTGCCTGTCGCTACTTGACTTGGAGCCTGCCTCATGACCGGTCGTGAGGTCTCCGTGCCCAGAGCTATCAGCAGACTTCCCACTCCCTGTTTGTGTTGGCCTGTGTCCCTGGGCCTCACTGGAGGTGTTGGCTGACGCTGTTTACCAGCTTCATCTGAAAACACCTTGAGGTGTTCTTAAAATTGTGTTTCGAGCTACAATATGGACGAGCCTAGCAATGAGGCTAAGAAATCAGAGGACATAGCTAAACTAACCGGCCATGGGACAGTTTAGAGGAACTTTTGAAGCAGTGGCCTGTTAGCACAGTGTTGTTCTTACATTTATGGGCATATAGAGGGTTTCAGAGACTCCCACTGTCACTTACAGCTCCTCCCACCATGCACAGAAGTTAGGTTAAACCAGCCTGAAGGAACAAAGCAAGACAGCATCAAATTAAATATCACTTTAATATGCTTGAAAAACAATAGCACAAAAATCGTACTTGAGTAGCTAATGCCACCATGCAGCTTCATTGCTCTCTCTCTCTCTCTCTGTGTGTGTGTGTGTGTGTGTGTGTGTGTGTGTGTGTGTGTGTGTGTAAAGGGGATCAGGGATCATATGATGCTAAGATGTTGGTAGAACTAGATTACATAAGTGAAGGCCTAAATCAGCTCCTATAGAATTACCAGCTTCCAAATGGACACAAAACCACCAAGAAGACTACTTGTCCCCACTCAGGAAGCAAGCACTCAAAGAAGAGATCACAGAGGCTAGAGCTCGCTCCTGTCTTCAGCTCTCCATACTTCCCCTGGGTTAGAACTCTTTATCCTAATTCTCTTCAGCTCTGTTGTAGAAGTGCCTGAGACTTTCAACCTCTCTCTGTCCTTGATACCTGTTTCTCAGAGCTACCTGCCTTACCCAGGCCTGACCCATAGGACATGGCCACCTGTGTTGGCTCTGATGCAGATGGGGATTAGTCAGAAGGGAAAGTGAAGAGGGAGTCAGGAGAGGAGTGGGTGAGCAATGTGCCAATGGGGAGCTCAAGGAACAATGACAGAAGAATTCCACTGGCCTCCCTTCCTTTCTGTGGCCCAAGAATAACATCCAGGCATCAGCAGCGCTGCCTCCCACGTGCTGACATAATCCCCTTTGTCTTGAGCAGGACAAAACCCAAATTCTGTTTTCTTTCCCCACTTGAGTCCCATGGATTTAAGAATTGCTTCTAAAAGTCACCAGAAGCTTAGCCTGTGAACCAAGACCAAAGACTGTGTTTTCCTCTCTGGGGTGTCTTTACAGGACAGGAACTTTGGTGGAACTAAAGTTGGGACACTCCTCAGAATTGAAACAGGCAGAGTCTCTTGTCAGAGTAATGTACAGGAAGCCAGAACTGATGGGGTATGAGGTCCTCCTACCTGGAAAGGTCTTATCTTGGCTGGATGAGAAAAAGGCGCCTGTATGCCCAGTCTTTGATGTACATCTATGACATTAATGCTGTCTATTCTCAACCTTCTCTCCAACAGGATTTCCTTGTGTGTGTGTGTGTGTGTGTGTGTGTGTGTGTGTGTGTGTGTGTGTGTGTGTGTGTGTGTGTGTGTGCATGTATGTTACAGGGGTTTTACATGTATATGAGCTGGGTCAAAATCAGGTGTTGTCCTCAATTATTCTCCAGGTTATTTTTTTAGAGAAAGCATCTCTCATTGAACCTGGAGCTCACTGGTTGGGTTAAATTAGCTGGACAGCAAACCCCAGGAATTCTTCTGTTTCTGCTTTCTCAGGTTTGGGATTACAGATACCACTATGGCTAGATTTTTAGGTGGGTGAACTTAAATCCTATGCAGTGCAAATACTTTACCATCTAAGCCATCTTCCCAGACACCCGGCAACATTTCTTTTAATATAAAAATGTATTTTTTTATTTTTATATGCATGGGTGTTTTACCTGCATATATGTCTGTCTACCTACCACATGTGTGTCCAGTGCCCTTGGAAGACAGAAAAGCATCAGTTTCCCCAGAAACTGGGTTTACATGTGGTCGTGAGCTGCCATTTGGGTTCTAGGAATAAAACCAGGTCCTCTGAGAGAGCAGCCAGTGCTCTTAACCACTGGGACATCTGGCTCTCTGGCTCCTCAGAAACATTTCCTAAAGTAACATTTGGTTATTGAGTTAGTAGTTATTACAGTTCCCAAAAAAGCACTTCAGAGCATGAAATGGTGTGTGTAGTTTGTGACTTTAAAAGGTAACACATGGAAATAATAGAGCCCTCAAAAGAAGAAAGAATATGAGGAGAGGACAAGGACAGAAATTAACATGTTGTACATTAACATTGGTTTTGTCTATTTTTTCATTACTTCTAATATATTCCCACAGAACTTCTTGGGGATGGAGTCATGTAAAATGTTTAAAGTACCACACACTTAAGTCATTTGATTCTCAGATATGTGTCATTTTCCAGTGCTATTCGTCACAGGGATTTCTGGAAGAAATGGTGACAGGACAGACATGTTTAGAAGATCTAAAATGAATATTAAATGTTATATTAAAATATGTCTATTCAAATCTCAATTTGGTTAAATGGCTCCAGAAAGGGGAAGATTCAAGAAATTACTAAAATATCCTGGGTAGTCATCACATTCCAGTCACTGTCCTAAGTTTTTGATAGGTAGCCTTTCTGAACATAATAGTAACTCCCTATTCCAGGTGTTCTTATCTATCCAAGATCATAAATGGGAGGCAGGTTCTCAGTCTGGTGTGGAACCTGCTTACAGTGACTGGGTAACGGAACTGATCGAGTTGGGAATTGAGCAGAAAGGTTGAATCTAAATCATTTTCCCTGAAACAGCATGCCACGTGGCTTCTCAGTGCCTAAGATACAAGTGCAGTTCTTGAAACACGTCTTCTTAAATTTACTCCTCCCTTAATACATATTAAGTAATAACATGCCGGTCAAGAGCACCCTCGGAGCTGAACATACAGTTGAAAATAGACGAGATTCCTGCCCCTGACATTGACATTCTAGTCTAGATGGAATAAAGTCTAGATATAATAGAATCACAGAAATAAATAGAATTAAAATAAGCTCCAGTGAGTGCTAACATAGACATTAAGTAAGGAAGGGAGATGCTTTGAGCCTAATTTCTCATGAGAGCTTGGCAGAGGACTGAATGCAGGTAGTTTATCTTGTAAGTCAATCCAAAAGACAACAGTCAGGGAAAGGCAAACAAATAAAGAAGAAATGCTAGCACTAGGAATCATTTAAGACTTAGTAGGTCACTTAAGGACAATGCTGTGGGCCATGGAGACATTCTGCTTGGACACCAGGAAGCCACGGAGAATATACTTCAGAAATGCCCCACCCATTGGATGATAGATGTACATCAATCCATTAGCATCCGTTAGCTCTCGCTGGTCCATGGGTTAATTTCCTATACCCAGGGCTTGCAGGCACAGCTCTCCTGTAGCATCAGTGTAACTCTGGAATCAGAACTGGAACACATGATGCCAGGTTTTCTCATGGGACAATGTTGGTGCAATGGCTGGAGGAAGTGGCACACTCAAAGGATGGAAAGGACATAAAAGGTGACCAATATGGAGGTCTGGTTTAGGTGGGTGGACCAGAGAAGGCTTCTCTGAGGAGGTAGGCTCTAGACTGAGCCTTAAGGAAGATAAAGTGCACAGAGCGACAGAAACAGAAGAAAGGTGACAAGAAAGAACTAGAATCTCTTCAAAGCTGAAAAGGCAGTGGTGAGGAAGAAAGGTGTGAGGCAGAACATCATGTTAACGGAGAGGGGCAGAACCGCGGACATGACAGGGTTATGTTTTCATACTAACTTATTGACAAGTCCTCCAGGCCCTGGCCAGGAGTCATAAAAGCTGCAGAGATGGAAGACTCATCAATATAAATCTGGGAGGTTTTTCTACACAGGAAAGGATAAAGGACTGATAGCGTCATTGGCCAAAAGGGAAGGCGACAGGGCCTCCAAGTCAAGGCAAAACATATCATTAATTCTGGGCTGCTGAGCTCAGGCCTGCATCCTGCAGTGTGAAGGTAACAAAAGGGACCACAGGCTGTGTCACAGGCCTGGCTCCCAAAGATGAGAAGAGACCGAGCAGGACAGCACGGACACTGTTTCAGGGAACTGCTAAGAACCTGCTGTGTTAACATTAACCGTTGCTTAATGATAATAATGTTTTTAATCTCCAGACTTGGGGAACTTTAAAAGGAGCTCTGAGTCTCTCCCCTCAAGTTTCAGCCATCTTCATGTAGGAAACCTTTTCACCTTGATTTTGGCTACACCTGTAGTGCTGGACCCAAAGAAGGCATTGACATCCTGGTCCAAGTTTCAATAAAGTGCTTTTCCCTTAATATGTTTGTTGGTGAAGATTGTCTGTGTTTATGGAAACATATTTGCTACATGGTTTCTAAGCAACATGAAGCTCTTGCACTTGACAGTCATGAAACATGTAATTTCCTGACCCTTCAGCTTCCAGGCCCACTAGTACATTCAACCTTTCATGGTCATTTCAGTCAGAGTAGCTAAGTACTTAACCAGACCAAACTTCCAGTGACTTAAGACAACAGACGTGTATTTCTCATTTTTGTCATATCCCCATACAGGCTCAGCAGGACTTGGTTCCATACAATCATTTGTGCATCAAGCCTGGTTCCACCTTTCAGCTCCATCTTCTTTGAAGTCTTTGGAATCCGCTCCATGTAGCCATCAAAGGAACAAGACAAGCACGTGGGAAAGGGTGCAGCTTGTAGGTGAGGTGCTGGCACCGTGATGGGAATTGGTCCCATGGCCTTACTAATAGAAACCCAAGAAGAGTACATCTGGGATGTTGGTGACAGCATGTGGTTGCTTTCTACCATAGTAGAGGATGATGAGAGAAACACTGTGGTGGGAATTACAGAATGGCCAAATGTGTTTCATTGTCTGAAGCTTATGAGAAACTCAAAGGATATATGTATGGGCAGCCAACCTAAAAAAAAAAAAGTGTGTGTGTGTGTGTGTGTGTGTGTTGAGGAGTGGGGGGAGGGGGCACCTGAAATGCACCTTAATGAAGAATGCTTGCCCAGCATGGAGAAAACTCTGGGTCCTATCCCAAGTGCCATATAAAACCAAGCATGATGACTCACATCTGTGATTCCAGCATTCAGGAGGGTTAGAAGTTCAAGGTCATCCTCAGTTACGTATCCATTTTCAAGCCAGTCTGGGATACAGGAGACCCCATCTGATAACAAAGCAAACAAGTAATCAAAACCACCACCAATCACCACAACCCTGTATTACATACACTCTGTACACACATAAATGTGCACACACCCCATTTATTTCAAGTGATTGAATATTCAAAAATATTTAAATGAAGTACATTTACGGGTGGGTCTATTTCTTTCTATAGTTGTGACACTTCTAAACTTGTATAGATCCTTTTTTAAAATTATGATAAAATAGATGTAACACAAAATTTAGCATCTTAACTGTTTTATTTTATTTTTTTAAACATTATTTATTTATTTATTTATTTATTTATTTATTTATTTATATGTATACAGTATTTGCTCTACATATATACCCGGGCAGATCTCAATGTAGATGGCTGTAAGCCACCATGTGGTTGCTGGGAATTGAACTCAGGACCTTGGGAAGAACAGCCAGTGCTCTTAACTTCTGAGCCACCTCTCCAGCCCCATCTTAACTGTTTTAAATGGACAATCTAGTAGCATATAGTATCTTTATGCTGTTTCATGCTCAGCCTCTGTAACTCTTTCCACAAATTCAGAACAGTAGCTTAACATAAAGAAAAGTAATAAAACCTGTGCTTATAATTCTTCCACGAAGGCTGACTTCCTTGTGCTCAGTGATACTTGTTTGGCTTTTTCAAATTAGGCAAAATGTGAGTGACAAGCTTTGTCATCTTAATCGTTTTGGGAGGACACTGAGGATTGAGCCAAGGGACTTGCACATGATAAGTGCTCACTGTAACCCTGAGCTATAGCCCAGCCCATGTTAAATATTCAAAAGCATGCTTCAGTAACAAGTGTATTCACATTGTTGGACAATACCAGTAGCTTTGCCTCTAATAAAATTGAAACTCTATCTACTGGTATTCATAAAATTCATAAAAACAAACAAACAAGAAAATGATTCTTCTATCTCCCACATAGTAATCACAATTCTTTTTGTCTCCACAAGTTTGGGCACCAGAAGAACCTTCTAACACAGAAGCAGCTAGTATTCATCTTTTTGTGACTGGCTTATTCCACTTAACACAACGTCCTCAAATTTCATCCGCATTATAGCATGACTCAAATTTTCCTTTTCTTTTTTCCCTCTGAGGCTGAGGAATAATGATAATTACAGCAATTATCCCATTCAGTGTGCCTACCACATTTTGACTATTTCTCCATCAGTGTCCACTGAATTGCTGAGTTACCTGGATAATGTGAAAGCAGAGACTATGATATTAAGATGAAGACTCCTGAGGCACCACACACTCAGTGGTGTGTGCATGCACGCCGGCGTGTACACATCAGATTCTTATTGCTCTCTTCCTCATACCAGACTTTGAATAGGCAGAACACTAGTAACTGACCAATGGACCCTTGATTCTCTCATTGTATTTTCTTTAGTCTCACTGAATAAGTTCTTACATGCTAAGCTCATTTCTTAAGTTGAGATTCCGTTTAAATGATAACTTTATAGTTCAAATGATGACTTTACCAAAAAGTATCATATATTGTTCAAGCAATAGAGTTCAATGTTGAACTAGAGGGTTATTATCAAGGTTAATCATTACATTTTTTTATGAGTACTTACTTACTATTATATATCCTACAAAGGTTAAAGTCCATTAGGAAGTACACAGTGAGGACACCAGGAGAAAATGGGCCACAGACTTCAGAGGCTAAGCAGGACTCAAAGGGGCCCATAGAGAGTGAACTGGCCATCGTGGAATCTGCCCAGGTCTGTGCTAAGTGCTCTGCATATGCGATGTTTACGAGTGTGATGTTTCTGGAGTACTCCCAACAGTGGAAGTGGGGATGGCCTGACTCTTTTGTCTGCTCTTGGAGTGCTTTTCCTCCTACTGGCTTGACTCACCCAACCTTGATATGAGGGTTTGTGCCTAGTCTTTTTGTATCTTGTCATGTGTGTTTGGTAGATACTCCTGGGAGGCCTGCTCTTTTCTGAAGGGAAACAGAGGAGGAGTGAATCTGGGGGAGAGGGGCTTGGGGTGGGGTGTAGGAACCGGAAGAATAGAGGGAGGGGAAACTGTGGTGAAGATGTATTGAAGACAAAACAAAAAATACAGTACAGCGTCTTTGCCTCCCTCATACTTTAGGGATAATCCATGGAGTACGCTAGCTAGCACTTCAGACTGTATTTGAATACATCCATGTTCATCACTGTCCAGTGCAAAGTTAACAAATGATTCACAGTCCCGGTGTCCCACAGCCAGGTAAGTTTGATGAATACTGGATAAAGCTTTCATTTTTATAAGATACAGCCTGACTGAAAACTAGAGCAGGCATTGGAATTGGTAGAGGAACATCTATTTTATTTTGCTTTTTAGTTCTTTTGTAGGGAGCATCGGAGGTGATTACGTGTTTATTCAATACTCAAAAATAGTTGAAATATACATATACAACAGAGTTGTTGCATGCTGCAATTTTCTCTGCCTATAATTTTTAAGACTTTTGTTCATTATTAGGAACATTGTATATACTGTACAATGCTTATGTGTGTCATAGTGGGGGACTTATAGCCCCTAACAGTGCCAAAAGTTGCCCACCTATCAGTATGCCTTGTTTCCATTATCAGCTATAAGCGTAGGGTTTCAATAGACCATATCTCTCTGGGGCTCACAATTACAGACTTGTTTTTTCCGGAAACTCTCACCTCTATCTCTACTATTGGCACCTGGTCTCTGGAAGGATGCTGCGGCCATGCCTCAAGGACTGGCACCCAGGGGATGATGGAGAGATGAAGGCAATTCAGGCTACACATCACAGTGAATTGAGAAGAGCTCTCACATGCCATCACTAAGGCAGTAAATCCCAATAAGGCTCTAGTGTCTCCTTGCTGGCAGCTGGAAAGCCACTGCTCCATAGAACTCATGCCCAGTCTGGTGGCTGGGGGGCTTGAGGGCAGTCCTGGTGTAAGGAAGGCTTCAACTCTACTTTCTTAGGGATTCTAGCTGAGTCCAAGAATTGAACTGTCACACACGGACAAAGGCAACAAAAACATACCAACTCAACATATATCATATGACACAAGAGCACATGTAAGAAAATGACCCTAAGAAATGCAGAATCTACGCACTTCCGTGTGAGGTTTAGTAGAACAAAGCTAGCCTGGCAAAATAACTCAATTATTCTTGGGAATTAAAGGAAGATAAGAACTATCTTAGCAAGGTCTGTTTAGACAGAATTCTCTTGGCTCTAATTCCCCATCAAGAATGTTCCTTTTTTTCCTGGTACAGGGAGGGCATGTTTCACATGGAAGTCTTATCTCTTGTTTGCTGGAAACGACGGGGGGTGGTGGTGGTGGGGGGGGATTAGAAGGGCTCTTGCTGCATCTGCTTTTTCTTGAGTGTCTTTTGCTCAAGGTAACCTTTATATTGAAGTGGGAGATTTGGGGTATGTACTTCAACAGTTTGGCCTCCTGTCCCCTTATGCTGAGGTCACTGCAGGTACTGAGCACAAACTTTTCTGGCACATTCCCCACCAACCAAAGTGAATCAGCCAGCCACCGATAGCTCTGCCTGGTTGTCCGTTAAATGTCCAATGTATCCAAATCTCCAGTTCAGGTACATTTTCACATTAATCTCCCTTGGGCATGATAAATTTTCAAACAGCAGATGGGCTTGTGGCTTATTTGCCCATACCACAAAATACTGTGGCTATTCATTGCCTTACAGTGAATTAATAAAGAATAAATACACAACATACTTCATTTCTTCGTTGACTTGCCAATTCCAGAACAGGGAGGGGAAAGATCCTGTCTTTTCCAAAAAGTCACAGAAATGGGGGTTTTATTTCCATTTCCCTTGTCTCTATCCTTTTCAAATCTGACCCAGCCATAACTAAAGTTAGTGTTCTCCAGTCCTATAGGATAAACACTCTTCCAGGACTGCACTAGAAGAAGTGTTCACACATCTTATTCCAGTAGCAGTAATAAAACAAGGCATGGTGGTGTACACCTGTTACCCCACCGCTTAGGAAGCTAAGGCAGGAGGATTGCTGTGAGTTCCAGGCCAGCTGGGGCTACATAGGAAAACCAATGTCATCAGTACCAATGATGACAATAATGGAACATTCAGGTGGCCTTCTAGAAGGTTTTTCCTCTGATGTTCTGAAACTCCTTCACCTGAGAGTCCCAGAGCATTGCCCTGAATTTTTTTTTAAATTCTCTTTACTTGTTTTCGTCCTGTATCGCTTTCATTTCACAACTTTGTCAAACATTCAGGTCAAGGTCAGATCAAGGGACTATCTTGGCTGAAGGAGCTAAATTTACCCACAAAGGGCCTCTTTCCTGTGAAAAGACTGAGCGTGCAGCCAAGGAATCGGACCTGAGACTCTTAACAGAGAAAGAAGATGAAATTTTCTTTAAGAAAAATGCCAACTGATTTGCTCTGCTTGTCCTCAAACTAACCTTGCTGAAGGCTCCAAACATAGGGACAAATGCTTGAGGGGACATCAAAATACCTTAATTCTATTTCTAGCATGCTGTGTTGTACTTGACCTCAGCCCCAGGCATGTCTCCTTCAGTTTTGTCCTGCCCGTCACTGTGCTGGCTGAACAGAGTTACTTTCCTCTTCAGTGTTGTTTGTAGGGTTGAAGAACCTCAAGTCGAGTAAGTGATCTTCAGCTGTTCAGGCCACCAACCTGGAGGGACTTCTGGAAATGGTGGGCCCAAAGCGCTTGTCTTCCTTGTGACATGAAAAGATCAAACCTGGCCACTAAAAGGCAGAGCAGTGTGTAGGGTCTTCTGAGAAGAGAACTTGATACCATCTAGGTGTACAGGAATGGGCTTATTTTCTCCACCAATTAATGAATTTTTCAAAGGCCAAAAATGTTTGAAAGTCAAGCAAACACAAAGTTTATTCAAAGAGAATAATTTTATCAGAGTTTAAAAGAAAATTCTGGGGACATGTAAGCTGTAGATATCAGCAGGTTCCCAGAGGAGGAAAATAGAAAGAAAAAAGGCCCAGTGTATGGGAGTGTGTGTGTGTGTGTGTGTGTGTGTGTGTGTGTGTGTGTGTGTGTGTATGCTGCTAGAGTTAAGCTGGCATGGAAGACAGGTGCATGGCAGACATGCAGCCACATGGTGGGAATAGAAATTTTGGACAAAGAATAAGGAAGCCCAAAGTACCAAATAATAATAATAATGACAATGATAAAGATAATGATAATAATAATAGTAACAAAACCAAAAGTAAAATAAAACAAAAAGATACTTAGGTTCTGGACTGCATCTAACAGAGACAGGATAAAAGAAAAAGTCAGAACTCAGGAAATTGGGCAGACCCAACCAACATCACGGTGGTCATGGGATTAAGCTAGGAGGTGGGAATTCTGGAAACAAAAGTACATCATCTTACTAAAGAAATAATTATTCCACCCATCTCTTTTAGTAACTTTGGGTGAGCCCACATTCCCTAAGGGTGATCCCTTGGCCAGATGATTGACCAACACAATTGGATTAATTCATTTATGTATTGTGTAGGTTAGAGTGTTAGGTCTCTACCCAAGCTAGAGATTTCAACCTCTTGACTAGAAGTAATTAGTCCCCTTGCTTTCCTGTCACTGTGTCAAATGGGCTGCTGTCCAAAAGGAGGCTGATACCTTTAGAGTAGTGGTTCTCAACCTGTGGGTCATGACCCCCATGGTGCTTGCATATTAGATATCCTGAAGATCAGATATTTACATTATGATTCATAACAGTAGCAAAACTACAGTTATGAGGTAGCAACAAAATAAGTTCATTGTTGGGGGTTACCACAACATGAGGGACCATGTTAAAGGGTCACAGCATTAGGAAGATTGAGAATCACTACCTTAGAGTGTCCCCATGAGAACCATGACAAACTGTTCTGCTATATCCCATTGCCCACCCCTCCATCAGTGCTAGTGGTTTATTAGCATTATCTAGAAGTCATTTGGGGTTCCTGGTATCTGTTAGTTGTTGAAGCAAACAACACTAGTGCCACCAGTGAGGGAAAGAAAACCTCTCCCCTTTTCCCAAGTGTGTGCTACAAGGAAGGTAAAAATGTGGAAGAGTGGTTGTCAGATGCTATGTGATTTGAGAAGATGAACTTTGAAGGAAACTAGCTAGACCATACCCCCACTGTCCTCTAGGTTCCTTGTGACCTTGAACAAATCACTCTCGGTTTCCACACAATGGACTTTGAAAGTAGACTCAATAAATTGTATTGCAAATCTCAACTGTGAAAATGTGTGTATGGTGTATAGTGTCCAAACATCCTATTTATCTTCTGTTATCGCTTAATGACAGAATGAGGTTCACGAAGAATGATATTGGATCTAGAGAGTTCATAAGTGATGAACAAACAGGTTCTGTTAAGCATTTTATGGCCCTAAAACACACCTGTTGGGTGTTTTGTTCTACATTTCACTGCATTGGTCATTGCTGATTTACAGCTCTGGTTTTCTGAACTCCCCCCAGGGAAGAAAATTATCCTTTTACTGTTGCATCCCAATGTCACTTCTCCTGTCTGCCTTATACAATCTTTGTTGAGCAAATGAAAACTGAAATTATAAATTAATAAGTAAAGGAACATGTGAACAAAAGAAAACTCTGTTGAAGTGAGGCTCATTCGCATTAAGCAACAGCACCTTTCCTGTTTATTTTGAACCATCCCACTTTTTCTGACCTATTTATTGGGAATGCCAATGCACATTCATTTCCCAAGAGTTATTTGGGCATCTGTTCAGCAAGGGCTGCTCCAACAAAAAGCTACAGGTTGGGTGGCATGGACAATAGACATTTCCTTCTTAACTTCTGAAGGCTGGGAATCCAAGATGTGGCCACAAATCAGTCTGGGTCCTGGTGAAGATCCTGTGTCGGTAACTGTCTTAGTTGTGTACTCACGTGGTAAGAAAGAAAGGTACTGGTGCCTCTTCCTTTTTGTATGTGGACAGTGATCCCATGGTGGGGGTCCCACCTGTGTGGCCATCAAAAACAGAATTCCATCCTAAAGAACTCATTTCCAAACATCATCACATTGGGGGATAAGGCTTCAATCTATGAATATTGGAGACATGCAACACTAAAAAGGACTGGGTAAACTAAACAACACAGCCAATGGGTATGATTTGTTCTTTCCAAGTCCCCATACTCTTCTTTGTCTAGGGCCGTGATTCTCAGCCTGTGGGTCGTGACCCCCTTGGCAAGCCTCTATCTCCAAAAAAAATATTTACATTACAATTCATAATAATAGCAGAATTACAGTTATGAAGTAGCAATGCAAATAATTTTATGATTGGTCACCAGCACATAAGGAAATGTATTAAAAAATTGCAGCATTAGGAAGGTTGAAAACCACTGGACTAGGGGTTTCCTAGGATGAGGCCACTTCAAATGCCTCGCTTTGGTCTGCACATCTGGAAGCAAGGCATTCAGAGTGGAAAAGGAAGAGAGGCAATGACTGCACAAACGATCATCTCGTTATTGAAAGCACTAGGCCTCTGTGGGAGGAGAAGTGAAGTGAGTCTGATCTGGCTGGATATACTTCCTGGTTCTGGCAGGAAACCGTGCAGTTCCTGAAGGTACCCTCCATATTAGGAACCTTGTTAGACCGTAGACTGTTCTTGAACCACTGCAAGAATCAGCTTAAAAGAAATTCCCTTTAATAGCTTGTGGGTTAACTGATGGCCGCGGTCCCTAAGAGGAACTATTCAAATAATTCTCAGGGCTCATTCAAATGAATTCGAGCTCCTACTGACTGTCCTGGCTACATAATTTGTGGAGCACAACACAGCCTGAAGTTGCAGGGTCTTTTTTGGAAACAAACATTAAGCATTTCAAGACCTTGGTTGGAGAACACTCAGGCCGACCCCCCACCCGCCATGACGAGCACAACACTAGGAACTCCCGGTCCCTCCTGAGTCATGCAGCTGCTTCAGCTACCAAAAACCAGACATTATCAACACCACTGGATTTTCCCCCAAATCGCCACAACCTGTCGTAGTCCCCACTACCACATGAACGAACAACTCCCACTAGTGTTTTCTCCTTTCACGTTTTGTCCATAAACCAGTTAGTTCAAAGCTTTTAAAAATGCCTACAAAAGCCCCTAAATTACTGCAGTGCAGTAAATCTGATGATCTGGAGACTTGATGCGGCGGCGCTGCTGTCTCCTGATGTGTCTGCTCGGGAAGTGAGCAGGTAGAAACACTATGCTCCAGAGCCAAAGGGCTAGCCCCACACCCAGGGCAAGCTACTTAGTAGGCAGGCATGCCCCCTTAGGTTCCTGCCTCCTGCGACTAGCAAATTGCTTTCTAAACATTCCCTGGAAAACTGCAAAAACTGGAAATGGCTGTGGCTGTGAGGAGGCAGAAAGAAGGTGGCAGCAGGGGTGGGGGTGGGACAGAATCTCTCTCTCTCTCTCTCTCTCTCTCTCTCTCTCTCTCTCTCTCTCTCTCCTCTCTCTCTCTCTCTTGATCATTTGATAAGAAATCCGAATCGCAGTGGCCTCACGATGGCCTATTTATCTATTTATCCCATTCGCTCCCACCGGTCCGGGAGCTGGGAATCACGGGGGTGGCAGCCATCCCCGGAAAAAAACCGGCAGCGCTCCACCACAGGAAAGTCGGCTGATAAGCGATCTGCAGACAACGCTTCTTCCTTCCTGGGAAGCTGCCACACAGGCAGTGGACTGACCCCGGGCGATGGTTCAGCTCCCAGAGCGAGGGGGAATCGCCGCCCCGGGTAGGGTAGGCAGTACTGAAGCTGAGCCCTTACTGGCACAGCTTAACCCCCTCTGATCTTGCACGCCCGCGAGCGGAGGCGGGTGTTAAGGGGGAGGGATAGCCCAGATGCACCCGGCCCATGCCGTGGTAACTTAGGTTGTGATGGGAACCGACTGGCATAGTCCTTCCAGACAGTCCCCCAGGGTGGCTCCTGCCTGGTGGATTTCGGTCAAAAGCAAAAAGAGATACAGAAGTTTGTCGCCCTACAAAACGCTTAGAGTTTTGAGTTGTGTTCCAGGCACAAAGACTTAACCTCTCCGGCAGGGTGGTCCACTAACAAGTATAGAACTAGTCTTGAAATGTGGACCCCTAAGTTCTGCGACTAGTGTTATTTACACAAAGGCAATTGAAAGAATTGGCAGAAGCCACCCCTGGGTTCTGTGACACTCAGACTCCCCTGGGAGCGCTGGTTTCTGCAGAATTGGTGCAGCAACTGGTCCCCACTGTTCTATGACAAGATACGTACTTTCGTTTGTGCAGTCCCTGAGATGCTTGGTTTTGAGCCCCAAGAGCCTCAGAAGAGGCTATACAGGGAAAGGTCTGGGAAGGCCAGGCCACAGAGGGAAGAAAGGGACTCTGTGAACTATGCTGTGGCCAGCAGGGCAGGGCAAGAAGGAATGGGGTCTCCAGGCCGCAGAGGGAGCTGGTCGGCTGGGAGCTAGGATGTCCTTCATCTGCTTTCCAAATCGTACACAAGCCCCACAACGTGAAAGGGGTGGAGATGGTCAGGTCAGGGCTTGGCTGTTTGTGTGTGCTTTGCTGCACCAGGCACTGTGGCCAGCAGCCTACTGGCTCCTGTGCAGGGTGTCTAAAGGAAACCAAAGATCTTCTTCCAGGCACACACACACACCCATCGTCACCATCTTCATACTTCTCATACGTTTTGCCTTTAGCAGCAGAGGCAGAGCTGGAAAGGAATTTCTTCTCTTGCCACCTTACCGGTAGTGACTTTGCAAGCAGAGAAAGATATTCTATCCTAAGGGCACAAGGTCCTCGGAATGATTATTCTATAGACAAGAGACAAAGTAGACTCTTGACACAGAGGAACAAAGAAATTATGTGAAGAACCCCTGCTGCTCCGTGGTGGTCTGAGACCTAAGTTACTTAGCACTATGAAGCAGAGCTCCATGATTTACCAGGAACTGCCTCCCTCTCTGCTCTGAAAATCCCCCAGCATGGTCTGGGATTTCTCCAAATCCTCCATGAAATCTCCCACATCTCAGGGAGAGGGTGGCTGGAGTCCCCAGCAAAGATAGGTGATGAAAGCAGTCATCTTCATATTTCTTTTGAAGTGTGGGGTTCCCTATCCACCTTCTTACTGTGGGGCAGCACTGCTCCTTCTACAGTACTCCAGAAAAACAAGAAGTGGCTCTTTCCAAGGAATAGACTGAGGATTGAGATTCGGTCATTCTCATCATACCACTGAACAACACGGGGAGGAATGTGGGCTATGGTCACCTCTCAACACACACACACATACAGAGAGAGAGAGAGAGAGAGAGACTCACACACAGAGACACAGATACACACACAGACATACACTCACTCACACACACACATACAGAGAGAGAGAGAGAGACTCACACAGAGACACAGATACACACAGAGACACAGATACACACACAGACATACACTCACACACACAACACAGTTTTATATAACTTAGGCTGGCCTCAAACTCTGAATGTTACAGACATGATATTAAACTTCTGATTCTCATGTCTTGACCTCTTGAGAGCTGGGGTTACAGGCATGTAGCAGCACACTTGGGTTATGCAGTGCTGAGGACTGGACCCATGGCTCCTTCAGCTGCTCTGTCACTGAAGCCACCTGCTATGATGATAGCTTTCAAAGGAGAGAGACTTCATTTGTCAGGTAGATGGCTTTGCAATATATCCACCACATCCGTATCTTTTCAGAGATATCTGAGTAATATTAATTTATTCCACGTACATTCAGTTAATGAGTTCTCAACTGGATGTAATGACTCATGCCTGCAATTCCAATATTCCAGAACCTGAAACAGGAGGATTATCATGAGTTTGAGACCACGCTGGCTTGCAAAGTAAAACATTGTTTGAAACAACAAAGCACACAGACACACACATGCACATATACACACGCACACACACACACAGAGCTCGCATAGAAATCTGTTGAGAAAGACTCATTTTCCCCATTCTCCCGTCATAAGCCTTGCCTCTGGCTCATACTCACACTACGCCTAGTGGGACAATCAAGAAGCATGAGCTGTGTACTTTTCTTAGTCTTTTGTCTGTTGCTGTCCCCAAATATCGCAGACTAGGTTGTTTATAAAGAATAAAAAAAAATTATTGTGCTCACAGTTCTGCAGGCGGGAAGGTCCAAGGTTGAAGGATGACACTTGATGAAGGTCTTCTTGCCAGTGGGGACTCGGTAGAGTCCTGTGTCAGGGTAGGGCATCACATGGTGAGAATACAACACAGTATGATCTCAGCACAGCAAAGAGAGCTCACGTTTATAGCAAAGCCACTTTCTCAGTAGCTATGAACCCATTAATTTATGGATGAGCTAATACATTTGTGAGGTTAGAGTCTTCAGGGTTCAGTCACTGCCCAGACCATTGGTATTGAACCTTGGAGATTGTCTCTAGCACATGAATTCTGGAGGACAAACACTGAAACCAAGTAGCATCCCAGTTATTCAGGGCCAATGTCTTCACCAAACCATGAAGTTCCTCATGGCTTCCCCTGTCTCCTGCGCTGATGAGCAGACCTCTTCCTTCCACCCAGTGGCAGACACAGAACCTTGCTGGTCCTAAACTTCTGGTGATTCCTTCAGGAGTCCTGCTCTTTGATTCACTGTCCTGTCTACCTGAGAGTATCCAGGACAGATGGTCCTGGAAGGCCTGATCTATCCCCGCTCCTCAAAGGAATTTAGACACATGCTTCCCTTTCAGTTGCTTAGAGTACAATAGACAACCTGGGTGACCCCAAGACTGTGGGCATTTTTTTTTATTAGGAGTAAGTGCACAGAACTATCATGGTCCCCATTCAAGTGAGAGATTAGACTCTGAAACCACTGTATGTACTGCTGTACAAGGGCCACACTCCTCTCTTACCCCTCCCACTTCCCCCCTGGCTTAGCAGAATGCAGTTTGCAAAGGGCAGGGTTGGCACATTCCCATATTAAGGGTTAAAGAAGCAGGGGGAGAGCCTGCTCCTCCCTCCTGTTAGGTCGTCTCTCCATCTCACTGTTCAATCAGATTCAGAAAGGACACAAGTTTTAACCATGAGGACTCATTTTTTTTTCAGATGAAGATCCTCCTTGTAAACGTGACATGATAGTGGCTTACTGATTCTTCAGGATGTGGGAGATAGCAATGCTCTGTGACCCCCACAATTCCAATCTAAAGAACACAAAATAGATATTTTAGCAGCTGTACATCAGTGTTATAATAGCAAATAGTAGCATCCTTCACAATGGTGCAAAGGTGGAAGCAATCTAAATGTCTAAGAGCAGGTAAACGCACACACCAAGTATACAGTATAGACACACAATGGAATGTTATTCCCCCATAGGAAGGAATGAAGTGTGGATATGTGCTATCACGTGGCTAAACCTATGAAACATTGTTAAGTAAAAGAAAGTCAAATGCAAAAACGACACATTGCATGCTTCCATCCACATAAAATATCCAGAAGAAATAAGCTCATAGAAATAGAGAACAGGGCGTGGGGAAGGGAGAAATGAAGAGAAACTGTTTAATAGGTCTGGACTCTTAATGATGGCCATGTTGTGGAACCAGATGGATGATGTTCACACAAAAGGAGAGCTTACTAAAGGCTACTGAATGGATTTCTTTACAATCGTTCAATTTACAATATGTTGATTTTTTCCCCAATTAAAATTTAATTTTTTATCAGCACCACGCTCTAACCAACTGAGCTAAGACATATCAGCGCCTGACAGCACCCCCTATTCTACTCCAAGTAGAAGATAAGCATCGAAGAACCTCCACTGTAAGATGGTTGAATTAGTGGCAAACCTTTCTCTTGGCATGAAAAAACCCCTTGCACCAACTGCAGACAGGCTGCTGTCCAAAAAGGACAAAACTTGGTAGCAGGGAAGTCGACAGCCTAACTCTGCCAAGACAGGGTAGGAAAGTCCTTCATAATCCCTGCTCTACAACAAATGTCTGTCAAAGAAACAGGACCCAAAGGCTGAAGATTGATGCTGGAATGTATGGAGAGAAAATGGGAACTGTCCAGGCAG
>CAJQZJ010032584.1:914930-926742 GCA_907164525.1 Lophiomys imhausi | reverse complement strand
TTCTTCTTCTTCTTCTTCTTCTTCTTCTTCTTCTTCTTCTTCTTCTTCCTTTTCCACCTTATCCTCCAATCCACAGAAAGTCTGGTAACATTGCATCAAAAAGCCAGGATCCTCTACAATTAACAAATCCAGGGTGCTGGGGACATACATAGCACAGGGGCACCAGTCTGGGAATAGATGGGTGTGGCCTAGTTGACATCTACTCCAGAACTTTCACCTCCTCAGTTTTACAGATAAGAGAATTGAGTCCCAGATGGTGAGGTAATGGGGTCATGCATTTCAACCAGCGGCATGCAGAACTTAAACCCTGGTCAGTCTTCTGTTTCCATCCATGTTAAAGTCATCTTCCCCAACACACTCTTTGTGTCACTTTCCTCCCATGCCACCCCTGAGGGCAGGAGCACACTGTGACAAAGGTCAGACCCACAGCAGGAATCATGAAGTTCCCAGAAGAGCGAACTCTGTGTTGTTTTACTTGTCCATTTTCGCAGATGATGAAACCAGGCCCAGAGAGGTCACATGGTAAAAGTGTATCAAGACCTGCATAAGAGTCTGCTTCTGTTAAAAGGCAGATTCCTTACTTTTCTCATTGATGTAACAATAGCAACTTGCAGAAGGGTTCATTTTGGGTTCTGAGTTTGAGGGTGCAAAACATCACAGTAGGGAAGGCATAGTGAAAACAGTGTTGGGGCAGGAGCTTGAAGCAGTTGATCACATGGCATCTGTAGTCAGGATGCAGAGAGAGGTGAAGGCTGGTACTCAGCTCACTTGCTCCTTTCCATTCAGTCCCAGGTCCCAGCCTATGGGACGGTGCCATCTACATCCAGGGTAGATCTTTCTTCCCCATTTAAACCTGGAGGTGTGTCCCCTCAGTGATTCTCCCAGTCCCATCAACTCGACTCAGAGGTCTCAGAAAGTGCCTTGGTAAGCCACAAGGCCTTCCCAAGAGACTGACACTTTCATTTTAGAACTTTGGACTTTCCCTCATAAAAAGAAGTTTTAAAATTGTGTTTGGTAGAGCTGGAGAGATAGGACTCAGCAGTTAGGAGCAAACACTGATCTTGTAGAAGACCTTAGTTCAGGTCTTAGCACCCACACTGGGTTGCTTACACCCATGTGTAAATACAGCTCCAGCACCCCATGCGTTCTTCTGGACAACCTGGGCACTTGCACTCACGTGAACAAACTCACACGCAAACACTCACAAATACACATAACTAAAATAGCATCTTTTAAAATTTGTTATTAATACATTATGTTTTAAGACTTAGTCTCATCCCAGGAAAACCAGTGGGAAATTCCTCTTGGAGGCCATGAGTCTTCCTCTGACCACATACATCTAAGACATGTGGCAGGGAATGAGTGTGCCCCCAGGCTATTCCACAAAATATCTAGAGGGGAAGCTAACAAGGTAGGCTTGCCTTTTCTCCGCTAGCTGACTGGGTCAACCAAGAGTAGCAATTTGTTAGAGTGGCAGGGAGAGGGAGTTCTGTTGCCACCTGTTGTAGGTTGTAAGGTCAGGAGTGTGGACTTGCTGAGTCTAATTATTCTCGTCACTAGAGTGAGGTAATATTATTATCTGCTTTATAAAGTCAAGGGACTTAAGCCAACACCACATGTAAAGGGCACAGAAGAGAGCTGGCACACACCTTACCATGTATTAGTGCCAGCTCTCAGCACACTCTAGAGATCCATATGCTCATTAGCAGGATGGGCTACCAGAATCCTGGTACCAGGTGCCAGACCCCATCTCTTTACTGGGGACAGTTTGAAGATGCCTTTTCCAACCCACCCAGAAGAGCCATGTCCTCCATCTTACACTGAGGCTCTAGAAGGAGCCACGGCCTCTTCTCCAGTTCTGGGTTGATAGACGCAACGTAACAGCATCTTTAAACATATACTTTATTATTTTCCATGCATTTTTGTTTTGTTGGGGGTGAGTTGCTAGTAAAAGGTAAACCATGTGACTTTAATCAAACACTCCCAGACACTATCCTTTGGTAGAGCTGCTGGGACAGCAAGAGTGATGAGGTAAAGCTGCCTACCCCCATCTTGGGAGCTTATGAAACCTCAGCCTACCCTTATGGGAACCGATGGAGAGGGTTGAGGTCAATGGCCAAGTAGATGAATGTTTGTGAATTCGGAACCCAGGGTCCAGAAAAAACAGGTTCAAAATGACCTTGAGCCAAACCTCTTTGTTCTGCAATGTTCTTCCTCAAGGAACTAATGGTGACAAATTAGACGATATTGGTAATGACAAACGGCTCCATTTACAAGAGCATACGGAGGCTGGGCACTGGGCTGGACACTTTCAAGACCTCTTAATCTTCACAGCTGTCTTCTGTGGTTCTCTTTACAGCTAAGGAAATCAAGGTTCAGAAAACAGAGTCTCTACTGTAAGGAGTGCAATTATTGAGTTGCAACTTCTCCCCAAGGTTTCCAGGGCTAGGGGTTTACTCCGTATGTGGCCCTGTGACATTGTTATCTGGCTATCCCACTCATCCCTTTCATTGGGCTCTATTAGTTGCTTTTCTGTTACGATAAAACACCACAATGAAAAGCAATTTCTTCAAGAAAGAGTACTTTGGCTTACAGTTCCAGAGGGATAGGCGTCCATCAAGGTGGGGTGGGGGAGGCATGGCAGAAAGTTGAGAAATCCTATCTCAACAACAGACAGTGAACTGGAAGTAGGGCAAGACTATAAGCTCTCAGAGCCTGCTTCTGGTAACATGCTTCCTCCAGCAAGGTTTGCACTTCCTATACCTCCCCAAACAGGGTCACTATCAGGGGACCAAATACTTAAATGCCTGATTCTACAGGGGGCATTTTTCATCTAAACCAACACGGGTACCCTTCTGCCAGAAGGCCTTCACTAGAGCTAAGGCAATGTTGTCATTGAGTCTCCAGAACTGTGAACTAACTAAATGGCTTTACTTTGTAAGTTTAGCTTAGTATTTTGTCATGGTAATGCCAAACAAACGAAGGCAGGGTTATTTATGTAAGGAGCACAAAGTCAGGGCTCCCATTCCTGCCGACTCTTATTCTGAACATCTAAAGTAGGTTACATGGCTTTTGTACCCTCTGGAAGGGCTTCACCGTTGCTGACCCAGTAAGCTAGAGGGCAAATGTGAGAAGAGTGAAGGGGGACCAGCAGGTTCCAGTTCTGTCCACTAGCCCCTCGCTTCCCCAGTACCCTCAGGGTCCCCCGTGAATTCATGAATTTGGATATGACAGATTCTACTCAAATGCCCCAAAACACTCGTGAGAATAGAAGCATTAAGTCATTAGTTTTTCACAACTGGCTTAGCTATACTTGAATGCTCTGCAAACAACAAAGTCCTACCTAAGTAGTGCTCCTTCGGTCCCACGAGTCTGAGTTAAGCATTTACACTTACTCCTTTCCTCTGAGCTGGCTGGAAATACTGCCAACAGTATTACAAGCAAGAATCCAGCGATTTGTGAAAACGTTTTTTAGTTTTCAATACACCTAAGTATTGTCATGGCAAAATAGGAAGTTATCTTTCCGTTTATGGTTTCAATCCTATAAATAATATTTACGGAGCACATGATATTTTCCAGATAATGTACTGGAAAGTGCTGGGAAAACACCACACACACACACACACACACACACACACACACACACACACACACACGATACTCCTCTTCAAGTTAATAGTAAGCTTACATGTACTAGTTGTAGCTCAGATTTGGTGAGATTCAAAAAGACTTCAATTAGACCCAGAAGTCAAGTTCAAGAGAGACTCGGGTGTCTTTTGTTATCATTGTCCTTTGTGTAGCTTTCTTGCATAGGAAAAACAGAAAGCAGTACCACAACTCTAGGCTTTTTGAAAGTCTGAATCATAAACCAGATGGACAGGTATGGAGGGCAGCCTGTCAGTGTGGCAGTTGTCTCTGTAGAAGGAGAAAATGAACTGGAAGGAAATGCCCATCTTTGCCCTGCCCCAACCTCCCTTCTACACACAGCACAAGCTCTACCATAGTCTGACAAGTTCTGGTTTTTTGTTTTGTTTTGTTTTGTTTTACTAAGGCTCCTGCTTTGCCCAGCTGAGCCTTGTGAAGAGAGAGAAGCCTGACATTTTGCACGCTTTTCCCTTTTCTGCTGTTTATTTTGCTAAGACTCTTAAACCTGTCAGCGAAGCGGTTTCCAGTCCAGTCTCTGTGGCAATAATCTCCCTTTTAAAGAGATAAGCATTCAGAGTGGGACAGACTGGAACCCAAACGGACACTGCAAAGTTGCTGAATACACTGGACTCTTTGAAGACGCCCCATGACTCAGGCTTTATTAGCTTCAGGGTAGAAAAGAAAAAAAAGTCCAGTTTGAAGGTACCACAAACTCTTTAGAAATTACTAGAACCCTGGTAGTGGGAATGTTCTTATGCAACCTGGGGTCTGTTTAGAAGCCATCGCACATGTCTTTTCTTTGCTGGTACAATAATGATTTTATTCAAACTACACACAGTATAATACCGAGAAAGTCAGCTCTTCCCAGGGCTCATGCAGATGACTAGTCTAAACTTTATGTAACAGTAGAGCAGACCTAAGCATACTTCCTGCCTACAGAGTGGAATGGTCACATGATGGTGGATTGGACTATCTTGAGCTGTGGTGTGGTGTGTGTATGGGAAAATCCTCCCTGATTAGATAAACGGCTCATGAAACAAAACTCCATTCCTTCCTGTCTTTGGATACGACCATGTGAGGTATGCTGGAGCTATGGAAGCGGCCATGTTGTTTCCATGACCAAGAAGTGAGAGGATCACCAGGAAGCCCCCAGGCATTGTGTTGTGCTGAATGTTGCCTGTGTTCAAGGCTGTTTGAATTTGATATTCTACTACCTACCAGCTGAAAGCACCCCATATTACCCAACCAGGAAGCCCAGAGCAATGGAGGTGGCCTTCTGGTCTGCTCTGTGCACTGATGACCACTGAGAGTGTTTGAGTCATGGCGTTCCCTTATACAAAAGTGGCTCGGCTCGCCATCTTGGTATCAGGGTGGACCAAGTGGGGTCATAATCTTCACTGAAGAGGGCATACTGTTGGATGTCTTTGGGTACCACACACCTTCCCTGTCACCATTCTGAGCTGTCTCTAGGGGGCTGAAGATAGGCTCCTGAACTACATGGTTTGGCCCTGGCCATTCTACCAGCCCTTTCTCAAGCCTTTCAGCAAGGCCACTCTTACTTGTAGCTGTATTCTCAGTTCCCAATTCATTGCTCAGAGGTAAACAAACAAACAAACAAACAAAAACCCAAGTCCGGAGGCAGTGGGCAGGCCACGCTATCAAAAGAAGTCTGAAAATTGGAAGCAATGGTTTTGTTGGGTAAAACAAAAAATACCTAGAAAAATACTGTCCACTCTTCCACATCCTCCACACATCCTACACTCTCCAGCGTCTGCATAGTCAGAAGTCAGCGTGCTGACATATAAAATCCCTGTGTCCCTTTAGCAAGACACCTGCCCGAGGATAGCTATCCAAGTGGAGAGTGACTTTAAAAAGAAAAAGGGACAAGGGCTAATGAGATGGCTCAGCAGTGACAGAGGGCCTGGGTTCAATTCCCAGCACCCATACGGTGGCTAAGAACCACCTGTAACTTCACTTCCAAGGGATCTGACGCCCTTCTTCTGGCCTCTGGGACAATATACCCATGTGGTGTACAATTATACAAGCAGACAGAATGACTAAAGGATCTATTTGTCTTGAGAAACTAGCCATTGACTCAGTAGGTGATACACCAACTGAGAAAGGTGAGACAGTGCGAGTATGCAGGTTTTCAGTTCATGTCACAGCCTGGCGGACCATCACCCATTAAGACTTTAGCAATATGATAACTTGGGGATCATAGTTGTCAGTCAGTAATAATCCTAACATTTACCTCCTCCCTTTATTTGTGATGTCCAGCTTCTTAGCAATTCTGATTTTTTGGCCTGGTATGGGTCAGAAGAATCTGCTTATTTTTTTACCCAGTCAGCTCCAGGCCTGCTGATGCTGGCCTGGAGTTCAGAAGCAGATGTGCTGCTTGAGACCAAGATCCAGGCATATCACCTCCTCACAAGCAGCCTCTGCCTTCCTCACAGTGTAAGCAGCCTTCTTAAGAAAAAAGGAAGGAAGGAAGGAAGGAAGGAAGGAAGGAAGGAAGGAAGGAAGGAAGGAAGGAGGGAGGGAGGGAGGGAGGGAGGGAGGGAGGGAGGGAGGGAGGGAGGGAAGGAAGGAAGAAAGGAAGGAAAACAGAATACTAAAAGTAGTTCAGACAGAGGTTTTGGTCAAAGCACTCAGCAAAAACCATTAGGAATTGAATGTTGTTGCTTTCAAAATGTGAAACTTTTAAGTGAGATCTAAGAAACAGACCCCAAATTCCTCGTGGGAGAACTACTACAGCTCCTGAATACTGTGTGGGAACCACATAGGGCTGTTCTGGACAATGGCTTCCTAACCTCTGTGTTGGGTTTCACTGCCTCTCCCAGCATCTTCTGGGCCTGGCCCCAGGGAGCTCCTCTATGCAGATAAGAAAGCTGTCTTATCTGGTCCTCACAAGTTCTCCTTTCCAGTGAAAACCGCTCAGAAATTGGTTGCAGACCAGGGACTGGATTGGAGGCCCTGGCCAGGGCCAGCACTTCTAAGTAAACAGAAGGGTCACATGATTTATCGGGTGATGAGTGTTTGCTGGAAGGCATGTGGTGTGAGGTTACCCTCCAGTCAGAGGGAGAGAGAAGGGGGGAAAAAGAAAGAAAACAAAACCTCCTACTTGCTTGCTTTTGTTTTTGAGGGAACAGCCCCTCTTGTGTGAATGCTCCTGTGGCAGGGGTGGTTCTGCACAATGTCTGTGGTCAGAGAGCCCTGGTGGTGGCTTAGGTGGAGGAAGGGGACAGAGCTGGACAAGCAGTCTGGGAATGCAGGGGTCTGTCATCAGGAAGCTCTCTCCCCCTGGAGGACCCTTTCCATATGTTTCCCCAAGTCTTTTAGGATAGTCCTATTTCCCAGGTTTTTCCTGTGGCTGGGTTGTCTGCTGGTGACACCCCATCCCCAACATTCAACTGACAGCTGATAATAAATCCTTTACTTGAAAAAAAAAAAAAAGGAATTTACTTGCCTAAGGTTTCTAGAAATAGATGGGAGCAGAAATGTACTGAACAAAAGGAAGTAGGGGCCGGGCAGTGGTGGCGCACGCCTTTAATCCCAGCACTTGGGAGGCAGAGGCAGGCGGATCTTCTCAAGTTCGAGGCCAGCCTGGTCTACAAATTGAGTCCAGGACAGCCAGGGCTACACAGAGAAACCCTGTCTCGAAAAACAAAACAAAAACAAACAAACAAACAAACAAAAAAAACCAAAAGGAAGTAGGGAATAGTTATAAACCCTATAGAAGAATACGCAGAGGCCTATGCTGGTCTCCAGTAGGGGAGCTGTTTAATTCACTATTGCATTTCTGGAATTCCACACACTGAATCTCCCACTCTCAGGAGTCTACCACAGCTGGTGAATTTCCTTGTCATTATAATAAATTCCATAAATCAAAGAATAGGACACCAACATCCTAATCTATAACTGGGCCAAAGTTATGAGGGATGCACAATCCATAGGAAAAACAATGCAAATGGTTACTGAGCTTCATATGAAGATACTTAACTTCCATTAAGCTAATTTAAAGTTATTTTTTCAAGATACTTGCTTCACTCCCAAGAGAAAGGTAAAAGCTACTGGATTATTTCTAAGGAAGTAATAAAAAAGAGCTTTGGGGCCGGGATCCTGTCCTGGTTTTTAAAGTCTGTATTTCATTTGTGAAGATTTTCGAACTATATGTAGATGAACAATTGGCTCTTCTTAAAATGTTTCTATTATAATTATTTAACATGTATATTGAGATTACATTTTTTGTCTTATAGTAGTACCAAAGATAAAAATGAGGACATACTATATACATGACAGAGGATAGAGAATAGGCAGTCTCATACATGAGCAAGGATCCAAATGGCACAGTTTCTATGGAGGGAAGACAGGAAATCCTTGTCAGCCCAGAGAACTGATAGAGCTAAGATGCTCATTAAAATATTATTAAATGTTATTTAGTGTTTTTGTGTGTATATATGTGTATACGCACACATGCACACTCACACACACACATAGCTGTAGGTCAGAAAACAACTTGAAGATTTGGTTCTTTCCTTCCTCCATGTGGGGCCCAGGAATTGAGCTCACATCATGGGACGTGGCACCAAGTATTTGTACTTACTGAGTCATCTCACTGGACCTGGAATATTCATTTAAAGAGATGGATCTAGTAAACCATCGTGTATGTATATACCAGAATCCTACACAAATATAAAGGAAGATTAGAAACTCAAGAGTTTTATGGCAATAAAAAAAGTCTTCAAATTACATCTCTATACAAACAGAAAAGCAGGGTATAGAAAAACATGTTTTATTGATTCATAAATAAGAGGGGAACAATACTGAAAGGGATAAACTTTCTGCAAGAATATACAAGATTCTGGTAAAATAGTTTTCAGAAACAAGTTTTCAGATGAAAATACAATCTAGATGAAGACTTGCTGTTTTATTTCTGTAATTTTTGAATTATAAATCACATGATGGTACATTCTAATCAATTAAAACATTTAAAATCAAAAGTCTGTTTTCTGTATACAATAGTTGGCCTTTTAATTATGACTGAGACTCGATTTTCATCCTTCCTCTCTCACTCATACAAGTTCAGCAATAGGCTGTGCCATCAAATTAAGCACTTCTGAGGAGAACAGAGAATTCTACATTACGCCTCTGTGTCAGGTGGACACATCCTGCCTTCAGAAATGTTCAGTGGGAAAACTACAGCCATCTAGAAGGAAGAAAATCAGTTCAGCCTTTGCTGACTTCTCATTTATCAGGCCCTTGATCATGAACTACCATCACCCACCAATTATTTAAAAGAAAATTTATGGTGCTGGTCTAGCTGGATGTCAACATGTAGAAGAATGCAAATAGGCTCATATTTATTATGTTACACAAAACTTAAGTCCAACTTAAAGCCTGACACATTAAATCTAATAGAAGAGAAAGTGGGGGAAAGTCTCAACTCATTGGCACAGGTGACAACTTCCTGAACAGAACACCAATAGCTCAGGCTCTAAGACCAACAATCAATAAATGGGACCTCATGAAACTGAAAAGTTTCTGTAAGGCAAAAGACACTGTCATTTGAACAAAAACGGCAGCCTACATATTGGGAAAAGATCTTTACCAACCCCACATCCGACAGAGGTCTAATATCCAAACATTATAAAGAACTCAAGAAATTAAACACCAAGAAACCAAATAACCCAATCAAAAAATGGGGTACAGAGCTAAACCTAGAATTCACAAAAGAGGAATCTCTAATGGCCAAGAAACACTTGAAGAAATGCTTGACATACTTAATCAGCAGAGAAATGCAACTCAAGACAACTCTGAGATTCCATCTCACACCTGTCAGAATGGCTAAGACCAAAAATTCAAATGACAGCATATGCTGGTGAGGTTGTGGAGAAAGGACAACATTCCTCCATTGCTGGTAGGAGTGCAAACTTGCACAACCACTATGGAAATCAGTCTAGCGGTGTCTTAGAAAACTTGGAATAGCTCTACCTCAAGACCCAGCCATACCACTCCTGGGTATGCATCCAAATGATTCCTCACCAAACCACAAGGACATCTCCTCAACTATGTTCACAGCAGCTTTATTTGTAATAGCTAGAAACTGAAAACAACTCAGATGTCCCTCAACAGACGAATGGATAAAAAAAAAAAAGTTGTGGTACATTTACACAATGGAATACTACTCAGCCATCAGAAACAAGAAAATCATGCAATTCAATTTGCTGTCATACGGATGGATCTAGAGAAGCTCATCCTGAGTGAGCTAACCCAGACTCAGAAGGATACACATGGCACCTATTCACTTATAACTGAATTTTGGTCATATAGTACAGGATAACTATCCTACAACCAACAGACTGAAAGGAATAAAAACATAGAGTTCGTTACCTGTTTGTGGAACACTTTGCCCTAGTGGAGTTGCCATGTAGGCCTCCAGAGCACGAGGAAGCTCTTAGCCCTCATATGGCTGCTGAACTGAAGGCAGCTGATATGTAGGGGCACCCCACACTGGAGGAGTAGGATAGGTGGGAGAAGAGGGGGGGGCTGGGAGGGTAAGAGGGTGGGCCCAGGAGGGGTAGAGGGAAGAGACTGTGATGGAGATGTAAATGGAAAATGGAAGTAATAAATAAACATAAAATTTTTTTACCCCATTCAGTATTATTTATTAATAGCAGTATCATTCACTAGCTGTGGGTCTGTTGGAGCTGCTGTATCATTTTCTGCCCTTTCCACTTGCTTCCTGAAAATTCTCTTGTTTCCTTATTTCTGGGCATCTATTTATTCTCCCCTCCATTGTGCTATCGCCTACATCTCTCTAATGAGCTTCATCCTGTATCTGACAGACAGTTTCTGTTTTGACAAGGTAAAATGGGTCTGCGAATTATATACATGCAAAACATCTCTACATAAAGCCCATTACAGAGAAAGATTCGAACGTTGCCCACTTCCTCCCAGATAACTTGGAAAGCAGCTTTAAAGGCCAGATGAACTTTAAATGGAGGCTCTATTTAAACCTTACAATCCATAAACAGAAGCCAAGTGCAGACATCCTGCCTCCTGACCTGACTTTTGCCACTGGAAGCATTTAGGAGTATGCTGGTATTTATTTGCTTGATCTCCTCTCTTCTGAAAATGAGGCTGGGTGTGTGCCTGCGCAGCAGGGTGACTAGACAGATCCCTCCACACTCATCTGTCCCTGGGATCCTGTAGAAAACCCTGACCAAGCCTTTGGTAGCTCATTGACTTTCAAGTGGGGCCTGCCTGGTTGATTTCTGAATTCAGTCACTCCAAAATGGCTGTTTCTTGTGAGCCAGGCTAAGGAGGTGGACAGCTGGAGGATATGAAGTTGTGTTTTCAATTTTCATCTCACAGACTTAAAGACATTCCAAAAAATAAAAAAATAAAAAAGACTTTAGGAGTGTTTGGATTTAGGATCACAGAAAGCACCAGAGGTCCTGAGTAGACACAAGGCATGTGTCAGTCTGTGTGCTCTATGTCATGCTGTGATAACAGAGTTCCTGAAACAGAGCAACCAATGAAGCAAAGGCTTATTTCTTTTTTTTTTTTTTTTTACTCCAGATAATTTTATTTTATTTTTTTTTTTTTATAAATACTTTATTTTTTTTTCTTCAAGTTACATCTCAGTAACAAACCCCTCCCTATTCCCCCTTCCTAACCCGCCCTTCCACCCTCTTCTCTCCAGAGGTTTCCCCTTTCAGTCCAACAGCTGGTTCCTTCTCTTATACCAGTAAGTATTATACAGAACAATAGATATAAATATGCCACATTTATGAGATTAAATTGGCCCAGTATACCTTCCCAATGTTCAGTTTATACCTATTTGGCCCCTGACTTTAACATTCTACTATCTACCCAACTCCATGAGTTTAAAGGTCTATATGTGACTCAACATTCATACTATCTTGTAGCACACTTTTAAGAGTATCTTCTTAGATCTATAACACCCTCTTGATTCCTAAACAGTTCAAAATTTAACTATAAGATTCTATCTGTCTACTCTTCAACCACCTCAGAGACCTGAGAGGGATAAATATATTAGCTTATATAGGAAGTGCAGAGCCTGCAGCTTCCAAAACTGAGAAAGAACATACCAGTAGCTGCCTGGACAGTTCCCATTTTCTCTCCATACATTCCAGCATCAATC
>CAJQZJ010032584.1:885841-906842 GCA_907164525.1 Lophiomys imhausi | reverse complement strand
AAAGAAAGAAAGAAAGAAAGAAAGAAAGAAAGAAAGAAAGAAAGAAAGAAAGAAAAGAACATGAAAGCCAAAACTTTAAACTTGCCAAAACCCAAAACAATATCCCTCACTTGCCAAAACAGCCCTTAATTGGGAGCAGGACCAGTTCCTGCCAGTACTAGGGAGAGACCATCCTTGCAGGCACTGCAAAAGGCTCCAGCCCATGCTTCACCAGCTCTCTGCATCCAAATTAAATTTAGAGAGGAAGAAAAGAGGTCATGGGAAGGGTCTTTGCTTCCTGTAGGTTTCAAATCCCAAATGGAGGCTGGAAAGTGGTAAAGGATCCTCCTTGGAAACTTTAGAAAAATAACTCATTTGAAAACGTCCCAATGCCAAGAAAAGCGTGACCCTGTTCCCTGCTGTCTGGTTTCTCTTCAGCCCTCTTTCCTCCTGTCAGGTAACCTGGGCTGCTATGGTATTCTTCCAGCTTCCTCACATCTCTGGCTGAGCTTCCCGTTGGGAGGAGGGAAACAAAAGGCATTATCCTGGAAGAACTGGTTTTCCCATCTCTTTTCATAGCTCCATTTCCTCTTCGGAAGACCATGCGTTTTCCTTAATTCATTTTAGCTCTCCACCCTGTCACCTCCCTTGTCTTTACCCCCTCTTCCAACCCAAGCTGGAGCATCATTCATCCTCTCAACCAACTATACCAGTGTTTCATTTCTTCCTTTGAAAAAGTGACGAATTTCCTCTTCTGACCCTTCCAATTTAAGGACCCTCTCCTTCTTCCAAGTGCCACGGACAGTAGGATGGATGAAAAGACAATTTAACAGCTCTCTCAAGCCTTCCTTCGGGCTTGGTTCACTAGTCTCACTGCTTTCCCTGTTTGCTATCTGTTTTCTAGGCTGTATTTCTGTTCACTGATAACAGAGACTCAGATAACCAGGCATTAAATGTATAATATGTAGAAGTTCTTCACTAGCAGGATGGAAGGAAAAGAAGAAATGGTGCATAGAGAATTATGAGATCATAGGAAGGCAGAAAGCATAGCTACCTTTAGATTTTGTGTTCCAAAGAATTTAGAACTCCTAAATGAGAAGAAGAATCAAAAGGTGCAGCTACATTGTCAAACATCAAAGGAAAGACTTGTTTTTATTAAATCAGTGCCAAGCAAGTGCTCGTGTGAGAGTGACTGCCCTCCATCCCCACCCGGACCCTTACAGGACAACAGCAGTATAAGACAGAGAAGCAAACAGGGGAATGAGTGTGGGAACAAAAGTCTCAGGCAACTGAAGTAAAAGTCTCTTACACTTACCAATTGGAAAAGAACCATGTGACACAGGCTAGACACCCCCCACCCCTACCCTGGGAGGGGTCCTAAAGTAGAGGTTTCACTGGCTGTGCACATGAGGCTGCTTTAGAGATCACTGTGGCCCAATCACCCACCCAGTCAGGTCCAGAAATTCAAAGTCAGTACTACAAGTCAAAAGTGAGGCCCAATGCATAGCAACTTGGAGGAAGCACACAATACTCCACTCTGGCTTCTTCATTTCCCTCCACATCGAACTTCTTTTTCTTTAAATGGCTGAATATCCTAACACCCTAAGGGTTTTTGCATTTGTCCCCCAAAGATGCAATTGGGGCGAAAAAGTGATTTTTGTGTGTCACCAATATTGAGCAGGTTGTGGAGGAAAGGGTTTACTCAGCTTACACTTCTGCATTGCTGTTCATCACTGGAAGGAGTCAGGACAAGAACTCAAGCAGGACAGGATCTTGGAGGCAGGAGCTGATGCAGAGGACATGGAGGAGTGCTGCTTACTGGCTTGTTCCCCATGCCTTGCTCAGCCTACTTCCTTATAGAACCCAGGACCACCCTCCCAGGGATAGCACCATCCACAACGGCTGGGCCCTCCCCCATTGATCAGTAACTGGGACAATGCCTTATAGCCAGATCTCATGGAAGCATTTCCTTAACTGAGGATCCTTCTTCTCTAACTTGTTTCAGGTTGACACAAAACCAGGAAGTACAGGGTGGAAGGGAACAGATAGAGAGGAATCACATTAATGCATGTTAGCTCAGGCTTCCTCTGGAAAACATCTTATTGACTCTCCCCTTCCACCTTGGACTCAGATGTCATCACACTGGATCAGCACATGGATATTTCATTCCTAGACACCCATGTGCCCTGTACCCTGTGCACAGAAATTAGTCAGTGAAAATGGTATAAAGAAAGAAAAATATTAATGTCTCAAAGTCAGCAGAGGGAGACAGGAAACCGGCAAGACAGGGTTAGAGATCTGTGAGATTCCAGGATTCCTTCTAACCCAATCCATCAGACTTCAGTTCTTACTGAGCATGGACATTCTTTAACATCAGCTCTTTAGAACTATGTTGAGGACGCTAATCCTGAGCCCAGGCCCTTGCTCTTAGTAGGACACAAGAGTCTGGCTTTCTCTCGAATACATTCACGCACCAGGTCCCCAGTCCTGCCCCATCTTTATCTGGAGAATGTATCAGTCTCAGTATCAGGTCATCAGTCTGAGAGCTAATCAACATCTTAGTCATTCCACCAGGCAGCAAAGTCCACAATCCATAAACTTTGGCATGTTTCCCTTCGCATCAGGACCTCACTGGGGAATTCCAGCCTTAGGCACTCCATTAACTGACTTAAAAACAACCCCCTCCCGGCCTTCCAGCCAAGACACTGGAAAGAGACTATTTTCTTCCAACAGTGTCTGTTTGTGCCTAAATATAGCCACAAATGAGAACTGAGACCTTGAGGCTGATAACAATACTTTGGTTGATTCTTTTCAAGACATTATCAGCAGGAAAATCGGATGGACTACTCCTTGGGGTGAGGAGTGGGGCAGGAAGGGAGGGGGGTAACCTGGGAGTGCCAGAGATCTGAGAAGGCTGCCAAGTCCCAAAGCCAGAGGCATCATTTGACTTTTATCCTGTTCTGAAGACTCTGGTTGGTTTATAATAAGGTCAGTTTTTATTATGAAAGGAAATCATTCCTGATCCTTTAGGGGAATGTTTTTATAAATTAGGTCAAACTATCAGTCTACATGATCCTAAAACTTAGAATATGTCAGAGACTTTTGTGAGTACACAGCTAGAGACTCTATTAAAATAGAAGCTCCAAATCTTGAGCTAAGGGTCACTCAGGATCAAGTAGAGAAAGGAAATGTTTTCCTTCCTTTTTTGGATACCTATCTATTATTGGTGTTGATTTGAGCCAATCCATGTGTGTGGATGAGCCTTATTAATTATAGAGAGTACTACATAAGGAACCCGTCTCATATTCTGAGACTAAGATTAAAACCCAAAAACGAGGAAGACGGCGGGCAATGGTGTTGCACACATTTAATGTCAGCAGCTGCAAGGCAGAGGCAGGTGGATCTTCGTGACTTTGAGACCAATCTGGTCTACAGACTGAGTTTCAGGACAGCCAGGGCTACACAGAGAAAACAAAAAGAAAAGAGAAACAAAGAAAGACAGATATGTAGAAAGAGAGAGAAAAAGAAAGAAAAAGAGAAAAAGGAAGAAAGAAAAAGAAAGAAAGAAGGAAAGAAATGAGAAAGAAAATTAGTTCCCTCGATTAGTAGCACATCCTACAGCTATCAGCCATATCTGTTTCTCTCTGCCTCTTGCCCCAGTCATAAGGAGGCTCTGAGCAAACTGGCTGGCTCATGTTGTCCAAAGTCACCTAGAAAGCAATAACCAAGAGATATAACATGAAAATGTTGGATGGTTGCATATACCTTGTGGTTGATTTGGGGTTGGTTGACTGTTATAGCAGGAATCTATGAACTGTTCTCCCACAGATTTAGATGCATGGCCCCCATCCAGTCACGCCATTTTGGGAGGTTCCAGAAACTCTAGGAGACAGAGTCTAGTTGGAAGAAGTAGATCACTACAGGCAGGTTCTTGTGAATAGACCATCCTTGGCTGCTTCCTATCTTTCTCGGCTTCCTGATCATCCATGATATGAACAGCAGTCCTCTGTCATACGTTCCTCTTGCCTGATGTGACATGGGAAACAACATCCTGTAGACTGAGCCATCTGAAGCATTGGTCTAGGTTAATCTGGTTTCTGTCAAGTATTCTGGTCACTGTGATGGAAGAGTTGACTTACAGAGTAGAGGCCCATATAGGACTTTAGGGTGGGGCCAGGGGGTGGGAGTCTGGATACAAATTATGCCACTGAGAAAATGAAAACATTGTTCTAGCCCTCTGTTTTACAGTACAACTGATGGGCTGGGTGACTTTGGAAGGGGCATTCTAATACTGAGGTTCTGACTAATCGGAGAGGTCTGCAGGTGGCAGGACATTTAATGCTGGAGATAATTTCATTTGGACAGTAAGATTGCCAGACTGTAATATCCTAGAAACAAATATTGGTTTGACAGTTGGAGTTATTATTATAGCAATTAGTCACGACCAGTCCTTCCTGATTCACCCCAATGAGTATATATACACAATAAATTTGACGGTTACATATGTTAAGAGTTTTTGAAGTGCTTGAGTGGCTGGACCAGACTACTTCCAAAATACAAGTGTATTCCATCATCCTGGGATTCTTTTGGGGGAACTTTAAACAAAGTATGACCTGGCAATTTTAGTACAGACATGCCCATCTTTGTCCTTTATGTCCACTACCCTAACCTCTATTTTTAAAAATTACATTCTGAAGAACAGAAACACAGAGAGTGTTTGTGACAGAGGCAAGGTACTCCTATTTTCCTTCAGGAGAAGAAAATGGGATGGCTTTGGAATCTTGTGCAAAAAATTGAAGTTGCCCTTAAACATTTGATAACTATTTCTGGGGCCAGTGATCCCCCACCACAAGGGGTGCAGTTGAAGCCTGCAAGGTCATCTTCCACAAAACTTTGCCTACCACTCGGAGCACACTACACACTCTCAGACAGGATGTCAGATGAAAGTCCATGATGCTGGCTCAGGAGAGGGTTAAAACACTTTTCAGCACTGAGATGTAGGGTAGCAAAGGGCTACAAAGTAATATCCATGCTTAACAGCAAGGTCAGGCCTAGAGTTCATGAAGTCTGTGTTGATCCACAAAGACTTCCATTCAAAATACTCCAGGAGGGTTGACTTAAATAATGGATCGCATCTTGTAGAACTAGAGTCTAGAAGACTAAAGTATCAGTACGATTAGTGAGGTGTCTTTTCCTGGCTTCTTTATCAGTTTATTGCTGTGATTTTGTTGGTCTTTCTTCATCTGTCCATGATCTCTTTCTTTTTATAAGACACCAGTCACGTTTCATAAGGATCTCACCTGTTAGACCTCATTTAAATTGAGTTAGGGGCCAAAGGCTCCATCTCTAAGTACAGCCATACCCACCCACTTATGTGAGGAACACATAAGTTTGTAGGGAATGGGATTCAATCTGTTACATTCTCAGACTTCCCATCCAAGGTCCACACTATAACAACATGCTACATGCTGGCAGCAAAGGTAATGCAGGAGTATGTAGAGGCATTCAATAAAAGGCAATGAAAAGATAAAATGTTTTCCCATCTTCTTATTTTAATCTTGTTTCTATGACTTTTGGCATCTATAATTTATAATCTTCAGTATTTGTATCAGGTATTTTAGCCTGGAGGAGATGAGGTAGAGATGGGATAGTTTCAAGTTTCATTAGATATTTGAAGGGTGATGCCAAGAAAGTAGGATTGAATGAAAGATAACAGATAGCAGGCACCTGTGGTGTGATTTTCTTTTATTCCCCCTTGGGAAGGCATGTGTTATCAAGCATGGCAGTCACTGAACATAACTCCGGAATATACTCACTACAGTGCTCTGTATATTGTTTTTCTTTAAGAGCACATGGGATAAAATGATAACAGTTAATGCTACCAAAAATAGTTGCCATTAATTGAGTGCTTACTTACTAAGGCACACTGTTCTAAATTCTCCACTGAGACACAAGTACTCAATGAAACCATGCAGGAACCAGGATTTGAGCTCAAAACACTTGACTCCAAAGCAATAATCATCTTGACTTTGCCATGCTGTGTGCCCTCCTTGGATAGGAGCTGTCCCAAAAGACTCCTGAGATAGAACCAGGGGACTGAGGGAATGTTGCAAATAGCCAAACTGGATCAATATAAGAAAACAACCTAAAAAAATGAAGTCAGTCCAACAGCAGTGTTGATAGTTGCTCACAATATTCAGCTTCCCCCATTGGAGACATCCAAGCAAAGTTGTAGAACTGTCTGTTAGGGTGTTGTGCACCTAATTCCTGAACTGAATAAAGAATAGACGTGTTAGATTACAAATTCCCAACTGGCTTTGATTCAAAGATTCCCTGATTCAAGTAATGATGGCAAAACTTGATGGACCGGTAAGTGACAACCTTCTTGATTCTTTTCTGCCATCTCCCTTCCTTGTAGAACTATCAAGCAGAAAGACTGTTCAGGATTTGAACAAGCCATACAGCATTTTAAAAAATAGACACAGTAGAGGGCCTAAAATAACCCACATAGCCTCAGAAAGCAAAGAGTAACCATGCAAAAACTGGTTTAAATCCTATAAAACCTTTGTTTCTTTCTTAGAAGGCACAGGCTTACTCTTTTTCTTATCAGTGCTTTTCTGGGAAAGGAGACAAAGTCACAGCAGCAGATAGGTGTGTTTGTTAGTTAGTGACATTGGCCATGTCTTCAAATATTAACTCTCTCTTCAAGACTGGTATGTGTTGAAAGGCAACCATCCTTCTCTGGAATGTGACCTTGGCCATTCCTCACAACAGCAAAGAAAAATGCCAACCCTGTGAGGTTACCATTTATTGATGGGAAAGAGAATGAGGAGCACATGCAAAATCATGGGGGCTGAGAACTCACACTCATCAGGAGCCTGGGATCTGTGTCCCATTTCGTCTGTGATGAAACTTCCAACAGTTGTACCTGCAAGGCTCTTCTGAGTACAAATGGTGTTCCACTCAGAACCAAGAGTACGTGGCCGGGACGCTTTGCTCAGCTCCCATGATCCTCTGCTTTAAGAGAGTCTGAGTTGTCTGATTGGCCTCATTCCAGCCCCGAGTGTAGGTTAGTGCCCTAGAGTTTAGAGGATACAAGCAACTAACAGAGTAGTCCTTCTGGATGGTGTCCTTCAGAGACAAACCTACACAATCTGTACCATGCCTAAGTTCACCACTGAACACACATGGCCTTAGGCAAGGGACCTAGGACATGGATGTTTCTTCTTATTTTCTGATATTTGGGATGAGGATCATGATTGATTGGCCTTGATTAAATCACAAAAAGTAAGAATAAAAGAAAATTCCTTTATGGATGAAGGTTAGTGAGAAACACCTCAGTTACAGACTCTGGGACAGGGCAGTGATTCCCTGTATTTCATTTACAGAAAGAACTCTGGTGTACCCAGCAGGGATGTAGTAACCTTCGCTGACCCTTATTTACACAGGAATGGCCAAGACCTGTTCTTTGGACTTGACTACTTTAAATATCAAAATTAAGCATCTAATGTCTAGGTTTGGGTTAAAAAAATACATAGGTCTGTTGGGAGATTGGGAGCTTAAGTTTGCCTTGAACATTTTTTTCAAATGTGTGCTTAGGCAAAGGTCTAACAAATAGGCTCAGGAGGAACAACAACTGTTGTGTGGCAAATATGTAAACCCAACCCAAATTATCTAGAGCAGCAGTTCTCAACCTGTGGGTCTTGACCCCTTTGGAGGGTCAGATAGCGGATATCTTACATAGCAGATATTTACATTAGGATTCTTAACAGTAGCAAAACTACAGTATGAAGTAGCAAAAAAATAATTTTATGACTGGGGGGTCACCACAACTACAGAACTGTATTAAAGAGTTGCAGCATTAGGAAGGTTGAGAACCACTGTTCTAGAAAGATAATGCCTTAAATGTTGTGTTTGAGATCTTCACTGGAAAATTTAAAAAAGAAAAATTATCAGAGAAACTTATTTCTTTTTTTCTTTTTTTTTTTGGTTTTTCGAGACAGGGTTTCTCTGTTTAACAGCTCTGGCTGTCCTGGACTCGCTTTGTAGACCAGGCTGGCCTCGAACTCGCAAAGATCCGCCTACCTCTGCCTCCCAAGTGCTGGGATTAAAGGCGTGCGCCACCACCGCCCAGCAGAAACTTATTTCTTAATTAAGAAAAAATAATTATGAGTTTATACCTATACGATAATAAGATAAATGACAGATAACATCATATACTTAGACAAACATACCTGTTCTTAGCATTTATTATGTATCCTTGTCGCTGTTCTATTTCTGTGAAGGGACACCACGACCAAGGCAATTATTATAAAAAAACTCATCAGATTTGGGGCTAGCTTACAGTTTCAGAGGTTTAGTCCATGATCATCATGGTGGGGAGCATGCAGCACACATGGTGCTGGAGCAGTAGTAGCTTAGAGTTGCTTTCTCATCTGCAGGCCAGGAAAGAGTCAACTGAGTCTGGTTTTTTGTTTGTTTGTTGATTGTTTTTTGCTTTTTGAGACAGGGTTTCTCTGTGTGACAGCTCTAGCTGTTCTTTACTTGTTTTGTAGACCAGGCTGGCCTCAGACTCACAGAGATCCAACTGCCTCTACTTCCAGAGTGCTAGGACTAATGGTGTGCACCACCATGCCCAACTTGAATTTGGCTTTTTTTTCCAACATTTATTTATTTCTTCATGTTACATCTCAACATGAAGCTTGTCACTGGGCAAGAGACTTCCTTCTCCCCCTCCCAGTCCTATCCTCCTACACTCTTCCCCCTCACCCTCCTATCTGCTTTTTAAAAAAATTTAAGGTGTATCTTCCCCCCAACAGTTCCCCCTTTTAGTTCAATAAAAGGCTCTTTTTCTTATAACAATAAATACAATACAAAACAATGAGAACAATTAGGCAACAATTATGAAAATTATAAAGTATAACATACATTCCCAATATCCAGTCCATATGTATTTGGCAACTGATAATAATATTCTATTATCTATCTATCTTGATGAATTTAAAGTTCTATACCTAACTCAGTTTCCATCCTAACTTGCATTATCAACTTTAAAAACATCTTCTTATACCTATAATACCTTTTAATTCCTAAACAACTTAAAACTTAATTGTGAGACTATAACTATCTAGTCTTCAACCACATCAGAGACCTGAGATTATCTGAATAAACAGGAAGTGTAGAGCAAGCAGCTTCCCAAACTAATAAATGACAGACAACTGGCTGCCTAGGCAGTCCCCAATTTCTCTCAATACTTTGGAGCATCTATTTTTAGACTTTTGGCCCAGTATCTCTGACAGAAATTAGTTGTAAAACAGGAATTAGGAAGGACTTGCCTACCCTGTCTTGACAGAGCTAGGCTGTCGACATACCTGCTTCCAAGTTTTATCCTTTTCAGACATCATTCTGTCAACAGTTGAAGCAAGGGATTTCTCTTGCCCATTGACAAGCTTGCCACTAAATGCAGCCATCTCCAAATGGAGATTATCCGATGCTCATCATCTACTTGGAGTAGAATGGGGGGTGCTGTCAGGAGCTGACATGTCTCAATATCAAAAACTCTTAAGCTAAGAGAACATCTTTGAATACCATATTCTACAGATTAAATCTGGCTTTTGAAACCTAAAATCTCACTCCCAGTTACACACTTCTTCCAGCAAGGCCACAGCCCCTCATCCTTCTAATCCTGTTATATAGTGCCACTCCCCAATAACTAAGTATTCAAATATATGAGCCTATGGAGGCCATTCTTATTCAAACCACCACACCGTGTATTAACTCATGCTCTATACAACTTTCTAAGGGTGAGAATACCATTATTGCCATTTCAAAAATAAGTAAACCATGGACAGAATTGCCCTTTATTGCACTTGTTAGTGATTATATCTCACATCTGAGATCAATCCATGGGCTGTGCATTGTGTATTGCAGATGCAGATTGGTAAAGGAACTCTGATTCAGTCACAGTTGACAAAAGCAGAATGGGACCCTAATCTACTCTGGAGACTGTCCCTCCTGCACTGGAAGACCCTTTGAGCCTATATCACATGTAATCTAGACTCCTAGTGAAGTCAGAAGTCCTCAAATGCATCACGTAGTACTTTGTCTCGCTTTTCTTTTAGCAATTTAATGTTATCTCCATGCTGAGACTTCCAGGCGAGGGCCAAGACTCATTTCCCTATTGAGACTCCCTGCCACTCTCTCTTTCTTTCTTGTATTTTAGCACTATTGGCTCCTAAAATGTCCATGGCACTATCCAGCTATTCTGAAGGATAACTAGCCATTCAAAATAAAATTCAAAGAAGTGACCAGATCAGAAGCTGCATGCTGACATGTCATTACCATGGATATTGGGAAATTTTCATTTTTCTATCTAAGCAAGGGCTGAGAGCACTTGTCTAGTTTCCTAGTCCGATCTACTGATGCTCCCCTAATTTTACCCATTTGATAATTCGATATGCAGAGCCTGGGAAAACATCTTCCTTTGTGAAAACTACACATCCCCGAGGTCGCAGTGCACGACAACAGTTACTTGAACGCTGGAAGAGGGACCCCCAAGAATCAGCAAGAACCACAACATCTTCTCTTGGGCTGATTTAGTAAATGTATGTACAAGCAACTGTATTTATAAAGGAAGCAAGAATTTGCTTCCCCCAGGTGAGGTCTTTGGCCATCAACAGTTTTAGATGAGTAAACTTTTCTACTATATCTTAAGTGACTGCTGATTCTTTTTCCCTTTATCAATTCTGTGTCCCTATTGGAACATCACCTAGTCATTAAGAGAGTAGGGAAAACTTTTGAAATCTGGTTGGCCCACTATTTCCAAAATGTATGACCCGAATCACTGGTCCCTTGTTCATAGTCTATGTAAGTGTAGGTTCTACATGGTGTATCTTGCCAATATTGTGCTAAAGACATTCCCGAGAGACTCATAACAGCCACAACTTAACCTCCCTGATGTTGTACACATGTGCCCAACCTTGGAAGCAGATGCCAGGTTCCTTCATTTGGCTTCGTAAACCTTCCCCTACTCCCACTCCCTGCCCAATTTAATTTTACAATCTCAATTCTCATTGCTCTTTTACAGTTTTTTTTCTTTGCGCCAGCAAAACTCCCCTATTCTTTGTTCTTTAAATAGTCAGTGTCCATTTTTGCCCCTTCTCTGTTTGTTCATATTCTGAGGGGTCAGGTCTTGAATTTCATAAGGACAGGGGGACATGTCAGAAATTCTTAATTAATCACTTAACAAATATTCATAGCCTGTTTGCTTCCACATTGCATCTCTTGGATGCTTTGGAGCAAGCAACAGAAATAGGCTCTGGCTAATTTAGGAAGAAGAGGAATTTTTTTGAAGGAGCATTGAGTAGCTCAAAGAATTTCTAGGGGACCCAGAGAAAAGGGTTTCAAGTGGACTGTAGAGCTAGGAGCAATGCTGTCACTTCATAGCAAATCACACAGTAAAGGGGTCACAGCTAAGCAATGCCATGCCCAAACATTGTAGACTCCTCCATCTGTCCTACTGCGATTGGTTCTCAGATGCCAACATCAGGGCTATTTACTTTGCTGTCTCTAGGACCCAGCTGTAGCTGCCCTGTGTCTAACACATTACCAAAGTGAATTCTGGGTGTTCACTTTCTTGAATGACCAGTTGATTGAAAGAACATCTGACTGGTCTTTTAAATGCCATGTCTAACTGTAAAGAAGACATGGGCGTGGTGGTAGGAAGTTTCAGCCTCTGCAGGAGGAGCTGGACTCTGTCTAAGGTATAGAATTCCCTTAAAAGAGGAAGGGACACCAGACAGTGGATGGTCAGAAAGAATGGCACCTGTCTATCATTGTTAAGTGATGGTTGATTAGGAGAGAGTGTCCTCTATGTTGGGAGTTTTCAGTCCAACCTACATAAGACAAAGGGAAGAGGTTAATTTAAAAGAAAGAAAGGAAGAAGGAAGGAAGGAAGGAAGAGAGAAAGACAAATACTGGAATAGGACATAGCCCAGAGGGAGATTGCTTCTATAGCAAGCCCTAGATTCCATTTCCAGAACTAAAGGGAAGGAGAAAGGGAGGGAGGGAGGGACGGAGGGAGGGAGGGAGGGAGGGAGGAGGAGGAGGAGGAGGAGGAGGAGGAGGAGGAATGCCTTAATATACTGAATCAGACTGATTAAGTAAAGGATGCTAAAATGATATTGAACATAACCAACAGAATTAGAGTAAAACATAATTTATGCTTTATGCTGCTTTCTTAAGAGATTTTTTTCCTTAGGTCAAAATTTACGCAAACAAGTCCTGTTTTCACCTGAAATACTTCCACACATCCTCCCAGCTCCACTTTCTGCACAAAGACAAGCTCCTTGATTATTCCACAGGATGAATGTACTCAGGACTGAGTTATCTTTATAAACACACATGCACACACGCACACACACACACACACACACACACACACACACATACATAGCACACACACACATTCTTCCCACAAGTATAAATATTAGTTCTCTAGGAAGACAGGCAGACAGATATTAAGACTGAAGAACAGAAAGAATGGCATGGGCTTGGGAATGTGTGTAAATTGGTGGCCTGGAATCAGAAAGGTAGAAAGCATGCCTTTGTTGAGAGGTTCTCCTATGGTGTCTCAGCGTCATCACTGCTAGGTCATTTGGAGCTGTGTTGCTGCTGTCAGCCATGAACACTCACAATTAACAGTAGAAGCTGAGTGGGCAGGACTAAGAAAAAATGGGACACATTGCTGCTTCTTGTATGCTTTAGGCCAGGAGGCAAAGCCTCTACTTACATCAGCCACCCATCCCTGGGGCTCTATGTTCTACTGCCTTTCTCTTTGATGTCCTACAGCTCTGCTTTACCCTCTCTGTCTTTCCAGGATTGGGGGGGGGGCTCCCAAAAGAGGGTGAAAGTGAAAACAAAGGTACACACCCACTTTGCTCCTGGAGGGAGAGAAGTATTGTGCAGTGTGGTAAGAAGGAAGCTAACTGGGGGCTTTCTCCAGTTAGTAGTTGTGAGATCTCCACTGAGTCATTCTTTTTCCATAACATCACCAGCTAAATGGGATTATGTGAGACACCTAGCATGAAACTACAGCAAACTAGAAAGAACAAGTACCTTTAAGGCAGTTCAAAAACTTAGTCCCAAGTGATACTCATGAGTGCTTGCAGCCTGGGTTGGTGATGGTGGATGGCCTGTGGCCTTCTGTTTGTACCTATGAAAAGAATCTGGAAGGTACGTTCTGTATGCAGATTTGTGTGTGATCAGAGTGTGTGTAGCTAGAGGAGTTCACATCCGGTCTGGGATCCACCTTACCTGGACTCTTCTCTTCAAGAGAGTTGTTCACATAAGCATTGCTCTTGAATGCAGGAAGGCACTCACTCCAGCCTGAGAAATACATCCAGTGTGACATTGAAGCAATGACTAATGACTTAACAGATGCCATATAATGTTGTACCAAAAATGGAGGCTCTAGATCTAGGGTTCCAGGTTTGGAAAGTCCAATTTTAAAGTTGGCCTCAGACACATGTGTTAACTTCTCAGGGCCTTGGTTCCCACATCCATGTTTATTGTTGTTCTTTTCCCAATCTCAAGAAAATGGATCCACACAAATGTTCATCCACAGATGACCTGGTAATGAAACTGTGGTGTATGTTTACAGTGGAATCTTACACAGCTATAAGGAAAAATAAAATGTGCAGGAAAATGTACATAACTAGAAAATATTATGTTGAGTGAGGTAACCAGGCAGAGAGAGACAAACACTACATGTTCTTGCTCATATATGGATCCTAGTTTTTAATTGTTAAATATGTAAGTTTAGGTGTGAGTAAGTGTGTAGAGGCCAGGAAACTAAGAGGAGCTGAGAGATGAAAAAATAAAAGGTGCTTTGAGGGATGGAGAGGGTTATGAAGCACACGTGACAGGGAAGTGGAAGGGAGAATACTGGGGGCGAAGGGAAGGGGCCATAACCAATGTGGAAGCAGGGAGATTGGGGGAGTGGGTGGAATAAGGTCGTAGGATAAGAAACAAAAATTAAGTATATGGAAAGGCCACAAAGAAACCTGCTGCTTTGTAAGCTAATGCAAATAAGTAAACAAATGAATAAATCACGAAGGGTGGGAAAAAAGAGAGACATTCACAACAGGACAGTGCTAGTCTCTGTCATGGGGGGGGCTATCCTAAACAGACGTATGTAAGGCATGCAGGGAAAGAGAGCACACACAGTTGTCATGCAGGAGAATTAGTTGTAGCTATGTTAACATTCTAATGTCTGAATGAGTGCAGTTGCACTTAGAACATCTACAAGGAGAGGAAAGCTTGGCTGTAGACATGCTTTATGTCTTGAGCACTGTCCGTACATGGCTTTATGGATGTCCTACATTACTCTCAAACTCAGCACTGAGACCCTAATGTCAAAAGAAGCTGAGCAGTGTATACAAGGGAGAGAGAGCTGAAGCTCAAATCCAGGTCTTTCTTCTCTATTCCCTGTAAACACCCCCTCCCATCCCAAAAGCTGTCACCAATTCTCAAAATACCCAAGGAATTTCCTTCAGAGCCCTGTAGCCTTGTTCATAATCTCTCTGGCACTGGCAAAACTTCTTTTGATTAAAAAAATAGGTTATGAGAAAAATTCGGAAGTCATTTATCATCAAGGTAAATAACTCAACTAGAAAATTGTGTTTTGATCTAAAAATAAGGTGTGATTAATACCCTTGGGTGGCTGATGCTGTAGGAACAATTCCAAAAGAAAAGGTTGTGATGCATCTGACAAATTCACTATCCCAGGAAAACTGCCTTTCCCATGCTGTTAATTGCTTTTCCTTCACTCTGACAGAGTACCTGGCAGACATGATTTAAGGGAGAAAGGTTTATTTTGGTTCATGGCTCATGAGATGCCTCATGACAGAGGGCCAGGTCTATGGCAGGGGGAGGGTGTATTAGCACTTGTTACATGGTGCCAGGGAGCAGAGCACTCAGGCTGGAAACAGCCCTCCGAAACTGCCCCCAGCACCCATTCATCTCTGAAAGCCATGCAGCCTGCCTCAAAAGAATCTTCAAATTCTCAAAACAGCCCCAGGATCTAGGGACCAAGTATCCAAACACTGTGGGGGACACTTCATATTCAAACACCTACCCAAGTCTGAAGAACTTCCATCCCGAGCCCATTTCAGGGCCTAGATTCTGAGGCAGAGTACTATAGGCAAAGAATATAATTTAAATACTTGCTAGAGCTCTTTTGGGAAGGGTCAGACTTTCTGACCCACTAACAGAGGCTCCAGTGGCATCTAACGTACCCAGAAGTCATGTCTCACCTAGAAACCTCTTGGAAATGTTGGTCCTCCAATTAAAATGATCATCTGGGATCACCTCTAATATCTGGGACTGGTGGTTTGGAGTCCCTGTCCCCTCAAATCACTCCCGAGAGACAGGCTGCATTTAGGAAGCAGCTAGATATGCTTATACCCTCGATATAGTCATTCAGGCAACTTCAGTCACAGCCAAGTTGGCAGATCAGACAGGGAATAGGCTGTCCAAAACTCTGCGCTACATTGTTTCTTACCTAACCCTGGTGGAGAGACGGGGAAAGAGGGAGGTAAGAAACAAAGAGAAATGAGGTAGTTGATCTTACATTTCTATTAGAAATAAAATCATAATTACTCTAAGTAAAAAATATTTGCTGACAAGATCATGCGTAGAAAACGAAGTGATCCAAAACACGTTAGCTATTTTGTCTTTTGCCTGTCGACATGACCTTTGAATTCTTGACTTGTTCCTTCCTACTGGTTCCATTCATATTACCCATGTTCTAATTTAGCTGTTAAAAGAGGAACTTTCAAGTTCTGTTAGTTAGTGACTACAGGAAAATCCAAGGTAGGGAGAAAATTTAACTCCTCTACTACTCTGGAGAACTTGGCTGCCCAAGGAGACATTGTTTTAAAACCAAGAACAAGCCGAGATTAGTAAGATTAGGTTTCATTTGTTGTTTTCCAAATCCTCATCCCTAGAGAGCTAATTTCTGCACGATTCTGTTTCTGTAGACTTTGGGTTCCGGGTATGTTTCTCTTAGAAGGAAGAAGTCAAGAGATGAATTATGGGGAGGGAGAAGGGGGCTTGTGTGATGAAACGGAGGAAATCAGCTCAAGTTGGCAATGGCATGCGTGATACCAACTTGCAGTTACATGCAGAGTGATCACTCGTATGGGAAGCTGCTTGTAAAGGTGGTGGCATTTAAGCTTGGCACATCAGCAGCTCTACCTTTGATCTTGGAAGACTGCCCAAACAACAGAGTCATTCCAAACGACTTCCTTGGCATTTCAATCATGGTGAAGATTGGAGGACACCCATTCACTCTCACGAAACACCAGGGGCTTACTTTCTGCCCAAAACTAGTAAAAAAGGATGGACTTCCTAACCTTTGGCTAAGCAGAAAATGCCAAGCTCGTCAGACTATGACCCTCTTTATGCCAAAAATCCCGGGTTGTTGAAGACCACATGTGGCAGATTTTAAACCTGGTGACCTGAAGTCTGAATCAGAAATTCAACAGGCTCCTCGTTACATGGGTCTTGAATATACACATGAGATACGGCGCTGCTCCTCTTGAGGCCCAGCTCAAAGCCAGGGTCTGGCTTGCAGGTCTGTTAACTGCGATCTCCGTGGGAGCTGACCTGCAAATAGAACCTTCTCTCTGCCCTGCCATGGTGTTCAAGAAAAGCCGAAGTGAGATGGCATTGCAGAGACCACAGTACCTGCGGTGCAAATGGTGTCTTCTGAGTAGTTGGGGTAGGTGAGAGGGAGAGAAAGAAGATGAGCAGAAAGTGCAGGGAAGGAAGCCCTCCAGGCAGGGCTAGAAGGAGACAAGATATTTGGGCAGAAAGGAGGTAGAAGATAAGGTCAATTGGATGTGTTCTCTGCTTCTGAGAAGAAAACAGAGAGAGCAAACCCTGGGCCCTGCTCCCTGAGGGCAGATAGGCACCAATGCTGACAAGGGACATTGTTCCAGATCTGGAGGACCTGAGTCAACCCACTTAAAAGGCCTCATAGGCAGGAGCAAGGCTTCACTGATGATAGAGAAATTCTCACTGTGGATAACGGCTGTGGCCTGAACCCAGGAGCTCTGCCTGTCTTTACTGACAGCCTGCCCAGCCTGCAGATTTTCAGGCTTGCTTCAGCCCTGCCCCAATTGTGTGAAGCTATTTTGTGCAATACATCTCATGTTTATATCCAACTGGTGGAGCCTCACATGTTGGAACTGATCTGACACAGGTAGAAAGCCCAGGTTTCTCCTCAGGATGGAAGGAGCTGTTTCCTTAGCTATTGTAAGTGTTTCTGTGGCTTTCAGTGGCTGCCCACCTTCAGGAAGTGCCTTGACTGGACAGGGTCACCTTGCCCTAGGCCCCACTTCCTTCCTGAGACAGCTCACTCTGATTAGATGTGAGTGTAAAGGCCTGGCCCTACTCCAACCTGGGATAACCATGAAGGGCTGCCCATCTTGAGAGCTCCCCCAGAGAACTTGGCTGAAGCTTCACCCTGGCTGTACTGAACAGCCCCTTGCTCCTCAGACTTCCTCCTTCCCTTCTTTCATAGGCGCTGATTCCAAGAGCTTGACCGCATAGGCCTCCTCCCCTGGTTCTCTATTTTGCAGGAATCCCACCTGCACTGGGAACCTTATTCCATTGAATTTCTACTTCTTTCATCTTTGATCTTTCCTTTGCATTCATCTCTTTCTGTTACCAAGGTAGCAGAGATGGTAGGTTTAGTTAGCATATAATAGCATAAGGGAACTTGGAATAAGACTGGACTTTAAGATAAAAGACTTACTTACATGTCCTTGGGAACTCTCCAAGGACCAGGACCTCTTTGATCTTAGGGCTAAGGGCAGGACATGCCCCCATGAGGTGCCCGCCCTCCCTCTGGAGGTCTGCTGTCATTTCACAGCCCTCTGCAAAAAGCATCTGAATGACATGCCCTGAAGCACCTGCCCACATCTGTGGACCACCTGTGAATTCACGCCCCTCTGCAAAAAGCTTTCTTGAAAAAAGACTGAGCCCAGGGACATAACTGGAAAAGTGCATGAATGAGTCTGCCGACAGGTGAAGATATATAAGGCAGGATTCATGTGGACGGAGGGCGGGCTCTCTCTCCTGTTCTTGATTCACTCAACAACATTTTCCTTGACCAGCGAAAAACAGGCATCACAATCTCATCGGAAAGTTTCACCCTCTGATGTTGACCCGTTTGGGGTCTGGAGCAGAGACAGATTCTCCCTGAGATTCAGGAGTGCTTAGACACAGAGCTCCCAGGACTTTGGGCCTTTGCAGGCCATAAGCATCTGAATAGGTGAGTCGCCAGGGAAACTTCCATGTGTTAATTGGTCTTAAGACCACAAAGGCGACAACGAAATTCAGAGACTTTAAGAGACTTTAAAACTGAAAAATTGTGTGAAGACCAGCCATCCATCAGGACCCATGCTCAGGGAAAAATATCCTTTTGAGAAACCTTAGGTTAATGTTAAATGCTTGTATTATATATAGGTACTAAGAAGTTTTAGGTGTTAGGTTTCAGAGTTAGAGTTTGGGTTTAGGATTTAGGAATTTTATAGACAATTGTTAGGTAATTGTTAAGTATTAATAAATATATGTGTGATAAATAAAAATTTACTGTTACAAAGCATGAATGCTTTAGGTTTGCCTTCATTTTAAAGGAAGAACCCAGAGTCGTCATAACCATCCGCCACTTCTGTGTCAACTTCCTGATGTTTGCTTTTTTTCCCTCCAACCTAAACTTCTTGAGGAACTAAGGTAACACCATTTCCACTTCACCTTCCTCCCACTTCCTCCAGCCCCACCACTCCAGTGAAGTCGCTTTCCCTAAGGACTGCCCCCTCTGCAGCCTGCCCCAAACTTGACTTGGCAATTGACACAGCCACACACTCTCTCTCTTTTCTGAAATGGCTTTCCTGCTCCAGCAGCCTCTAGATTTCATGTGTTTGTTAGGAAGCTCATCTCCAGGCTTTTCCATGGCTCCCGTGTCTGCTGCTGGAGCTGCTTCCCCACTGCAATTTCCCGTGGTATGACTGGCCACGTCCACACTGTATGTATCACTTACCAGCTGAAGATTGCTGAATTCCCACCTCCAACCTCGACCCCTGACCTAGGTCTAAAGATGTTTTATTTTTTACCATTGAGTAGTTTTTCCTAATGCCCTATCTGGGTTAATACTGGATTCATACCCACACAGGCTCCTCTTTTCTGAGCTAATGATACAAAGATACTCTCCCCATGGTGACCCTCCTGCCTGTCACTTGCCCTGTCCCTCTTTCTCCCTTACCCAGTCTCCCTGCACCTCTCTGGCTACCCAGCCAATTGACCCTAGGAATTTTGATGTACTCCTCTTAAACAGTGTATTTTCAATGCAGCCTTCTTCCTCCGATCTTAATCTTTTACTCCTACTCATCGATGTACCTCACGTGTTTTATAATGTTGAACTGTCCTGACACTGAAACCCAGCAATGTGAGCTCTCCTCACATGTTTGAGCCTGTTCTTTCTCTGGTCATATCCCAACCGCAAGTCAAGAAGATCATAGTGCCAAAGGGACATTCTCTCTGTGAGCTTCAATTCAAGGCCTTGTTTCTGGTTTCAAGACGGCAGATCCCCCACCCATATGGCCCGAGCTCACCTGCTGTGCAGGGCTGTCCTCCAGATCCACACCCTGACGCACACTGTATCACTGGACTACACAACTGTAGGCTTAGGAGGAGCCAAGCAGTGCCTGTCTGCAGTGAGGGAAGGTAGATGGATATTGGACGTGGAGGCCACGTTGCCCATATTCATGTATGTGTGAATGGTGCGGTTCTAGGTAGAGGTGGGGTTCCAAGCTGAGGAGAAACACAGGTGAACTGACTAGTTAAGTTTTTTTTTTTCTCACAGTCTCAAAAACTGTAGGGAAAATGGTTCTGCCTCAGGAGCATCCTTCACATGCCAAGTACCAAAGACAGGATCTTTAGTATTCAAAGATGAACCTGATGTAACAGTGCCCCCAATTGTTACAGGAGCAGTCAAGAAGCGAGCTGTAATTTCACAGAGGCATCTTTGAACAGTTTTTAGAAAGCCGGGATCAAGCCTTCCAGGTCACAATGGGAGGCCCTCTCGCCTGGGAGAACATTGGATCTGAAGCTTGTGAATAAGTTCGCCAGACTTAAGAAAGAAGCTCAGCAAAGAACAACAGCACCTGCTTAGGAGCCACAGGTGACCCGAGCAATCTGGAGGAACTAGGGCTGAGGAGACATGGAGACCTGCCGTGCGAGGCATGATGGGGCCAGCCGGGGCTTCTATTCAATCCCTAAAGTGATGAGGGGAGTTTTGAGATTTTAAAGCAGGTGGTCCAGTCCCACCTACTGCAATCTATGTTTTTAAAAGTTCTCCTTCTGGTACCAGCTTTGAAGGGGTCTCCTGTCCTTCCAACTCCTCTCCCCCCTCAGAGTCAAGCCAACCCCTCACACCTGTCCCTTCTCCAAAACACTCAGCTAAAATCAATCCAAAGACTGGCTTTTTTTTTTTTTTTCTGTTTCTTTCTCTTGCCTACAGAGTCCAGCCCAGTCCCAGTGCAGCTTTCCAGCCCCTTAAGTCCTGTCCGCTACCCATCTTCTCAATTTCTCCCATATGCCTCACCTACCATGGATATGCTCAGCTGCTCTCCTCATCTAAATACGTCATGCCCTCCTCCAAGTTGTGGGCCTTTGTGATTTTCAAGTCACATGATGGTGGTGGTGGGGGAGAACTCTAGAGACTTCATATGTGGAGTGTCAGGTCCTAGCTCTGCAACTTCATAAGCTTGGAGAAGTGATTGAAATTTTCAGGGCCTTGGGTGACTCAGCTCTTCCTGGGATGCGGCACTTACTGTGAGACTCCTGAGAGGGTTGAACTCAGCATAAGCAAAGCTTCAGTTTATTGAGCTCAAAGAGTAATGTCCAATCACACACACACACACACACACACACACACACACACACACACACACAC
>CAJQZJ010032584.1:869778-885831 GCA_907164525.1 Lophiomys imhausi | reverse complement strand
CACACACACACACACACACACACACACACACACACACACACACACACACACACACACACACGGCACAGGGGGAGGAGGGTGCCCCTGCCTGGGATGCCCTAGGCAAAGCGTGGCCATGGCTCCTCTGCCAGAGCGTGGTACAGCAACATGGCAGCCATACCATGTGTGGGCGGGAAATGAGACAGCTGCACTTTGTGGTGCTGTCATTCATATTTGACAACTGTTTGGGGTTTTGGAAACTCATGACATTGAGTTACAACACCTTACCCACTGGTTTTGGTAACCACCGTTTGCCCTCTCCATGGGAAGAAGTCCTGCCAACTCTGAGATGAGGCAAGGTCATGTTTCATGGCCCTGGCTGCTCCTGGCTGGCACCTGAAGGGCTTCCTTGTGTGCTGGGATAAGCTCGGAGCCTCTTACAGCCCCACAGTCAAGCACTTATGGGAGAGTAAATGTGTGGGGATACTGACTCCCCAAGGACAGCATCAGGATAAATATTGATTTCTGCCTTTAAACGCCAGACTCAGTGTTAACATGGTCACTAGTCATGGGCCTCATTGTGAGAGTCTGTGGGTGCTCACTAGGGAGTGCAAGCACATTTTGTTTTCTGGCATTCGACCGTGCATTGCTGCTGAAAGGAAATTCCTTTTAGCATTTCATTTCACCACCATACATGGCCTTGAGCCAGCCCCATCATGTAGCTCCTAGAGGCAAGGTGAGAGAGAAAAATGAAGCAGGCTGAGTTTCTGTAGATACACGACAGAGACTGTGAAGGAGCTCTACAGATGTGCTTTCTGAGGGTCTCAGCTGGACCCTGCAACCAGATTCCCTGTGCTCTGCTCCACACAAACTCTGAGAATTGCATTGGCTTCATTCTTAGGAACTGCAGTGTGCCAGCAGTGTCGAGCCCCAGAGCTCTGACATTACAGATGGAGACATATAGGCACGGAGACCTGAAAATGCTTCTGCAAGGTCACCCAGGTAGCAAGATGTGGTTTCCAAGCAGGTTTCAGCTTGAAAGTCTGTGCCTAAAACACCACACACTATTCCTTCCAATTTTATGCTACAGAGCTCAGGCACTGTCAGCCCTCCACACTGTCTCTCCATTAATGACTCTCACTCCTGGTAGAAGACAGGCAGGGACATTGTCTCTTCTGGATCCTTTTAAGATTAAAAAAAAAGTACTCACAAGAGCAGGAAAAGTATTTGAGCTGAATTATAAGGGTGTGACTGATCCATTGTAAGAGACCCTGGATATTCTCAGTTTATTTAGATTAATTACTGTTGATTCTCCTACTGTCCCAAAACAAGCTTAGAATCAATCCCCAGACTTTGCACCTAGAACAATACTGTTGAATACAATCCATGCACTGGCAAATCTCAATTCACCATTTGAAACTTTCTCTTAATTTAAAGACATGGCTAAGTGGAAGTAAGTGTGATCCGAAATTGTTCCACATTAAAAAAAAAATTCATAAAACAAGGCAGCAAGTTTGGGTTTTGGATTTTCTATTCAGAATCAACTTAAATGAGATGTTTTGTAGGTTCAAGTGTGATATGGCAGTTTCTGCTCCAGTGTTTTGATTTACAAATGAAGTTGATAGACTCAGAGGAAGCAGTGCTGAGCATTACCAAAGTCTAGTTGGAGTTTCTGATGTGTGTATGATGGATGGGTAGAAGGAAAACAGGAAGGGGATTGCTGGGGGCATAGTATTGAGAGTCAGAAGACTCTTAAAGTCTGGTCCTAGTGATTGGAGAGATGAACCATTTTATCCCAGCCTGTGGGAACACTGCTGTGGAAGTAAGTGAAGGGAGTAACTGAAGTCACAAGGGCAATGGGAAAACTTTTGAAAAACGTTGTTTTCCAGGTACCGTCATTGAAAAACTGTTCCTGCTGGCTCACCGGCGGAGCTTCTAAAGCTTCAATTATCTTTAAACATTTGAAACTTGATAAATAACATGTCCAATTTCCAGGTCCTCCTCCTATAAGTTAAGGGGGAAACCACAAGGGTGTAGGGACTTCGTCTTCCTCATTTGGAGCCCATAACCTTGGCCAAAGACTGCTGTTGTGTTCATGGACAGAAAATGTAAATGCAAATAGCAAAGGCCACATAAGTTAAGTTTGCCTTAGGACACTTGGCTGAGAGTGGGAAGTGTTGGTCAGCCTAAAAACATAGGGTAAAAAGGAAGGTAGGTCTGCGTTCCAATCCTAACTAGAGGAGCAATCTACATAAAGTCTCTAAATGTCAGTTTCTCTACAAGTAAAATGGGTGTGTCCATTACACTGCCATGTATTCATAGGGAGGATTAACTTAAAAAGCACTTGGAAAGTACCTGGCCTGTAGGAAGTACCAAAACCATACTGCGTCCATTGAGAACAGTGTGAAACAGAAGACTGTGTCCACAGAGTGATTGACAGCTGTGATAGGCAGACTCTATAGGGCACTAGCTGGCTGGGTCGCTTGTCTCTTTCTACCCTTTCTCATTCGCTGTTGATCTGCATGGTGTGAAGAAAGATGGCAGAGAACAGCCTCTAGTCACACTGAGCTAATGCTAGACTTAGAGGGATCCATTCTGCTAAATGCCAGTCCAGAGAGAAGTCTGATGGTGAACTTGGATCCAACTAAGGAAGAACATACTGTCCAAGATGACAGGCTCAGATCCTGTCCCCTCCTCTGAAGAATGCATAGTCTTTTTCTAAGGGATGGACCAATTAACATTTAGACTTGGCAATCTTTCTTTTAAGACATACAGACTTTTAGTGCTGCTTCAAAAACACGCAAGAACTGTAAATACTATTATTTAGAGTCTCATAAAAATTGTGCTGGATGAACAGAGAAGATAGTTGGCTCAATTTGCAGGTTTTTTTTTTTTTTTAAGTTTCTCACAGCACCACTGTGTCGTTTAAAATTGTGGTCAACTAGATAAATCCTAATTAGCTGGTTACAAGAATTAACCCATTTGCTCCACACACACACATATCCACAATGCTGTGTCTATAGACAAAATCTACATCCCCTTTGCATGGGTAAACAATAGGAAGAAATACCACAATCAGGGTGATTTTCTATTAAGGGTAAGTGAGAGTTGTATGATCTTAGGGGAAAAGAATCTCCAAGTCTTGGATTTCTGAAATGTAAATTGGTAAATTTACAGTGTGCCCTCAGACTGTAAAAACATAAATGCAAATGACCTTCTAAGCAGCAGCTTTCCAGTTCCTAGAGCTAACCACTCCCAAACAGCATCCGGCTGACCGGCTTCTCAAATTTGCTTGGCGGTTGCAAGCGTCTGGATTTGCAGAGCCCAATCAGATAGGCTTCCTCTTCCTGGAGACTCCACTGTGCTGATTTTTATTGTCATTGAATTGCTTAATCTCTTTGTTAGGGAAGTAAGTGAAGCCTTCATTCTTCATAGGTAGACTTGGATATTTATTGGGAAGAATTGAAGCACAGCACAGATGGAAAAAAAATCATGACTTTCTAGTAATGCAGTTTAATCTCTTTGCAAATATTTTGAAGACCCTCATTCCATAATTCAGGGCTTACATCTGTATGGTGACAGATATCATTCCCAGAAGTCTCTGCTTGTCTTTCTTTTCCTTTGGCTCTCATAAGGGACACCAGACAAACATCCCTGACAATTTAAGCCCCAGATGTGACAAAGAGAGATTTAAATTTTATGATTAAGGCATCTTGATTTCGGAGTCACTTTGGTTTTTGCTGGTCTGGGCTCAGAACCGACAGAAATTGACTCAGACTCTCCTTGTGGGCAGACCCTGGAGCCCAGATGGGCATAGGGGCTTTTTTCTGTTGATGAGCTAGCTGAGAAGAATTAGACACTCCCCTTGCAAAACCAAATGAACAGCTCTGTGCCCCTGTTTTGGTTTGAGTATAAAATGACCTCACGTGCTCTTGTGCTGGAACGGGTGGTTTCCGGCTGGTGGGAGGGTTTGGGGAATCCTTACGAGATAGAACCTAGTGGCAGGAAGTGGGTCATGGGGGAGGCAGGTCTTGGGGACTTTAGAGTTGGGTTGTGTTTTGGCTAGATTTCCCTCTGCTTTCTGACTGTCTACACCATACAACCACCCACCTCATGCTCGCTCTGCCACAGATGAGGGTGCTCCACCCCAACACATACCTCAACATGATGATCTCCATCCTCTCAAACCATGAACTAAAATAAAGCCTTCCTCCTTGAGGGTGCTCCCTTCAGGTATTTTATCACAGTTATGGAAAATTTAAGAAACATATCCCCTCCAGACTCTAAAGGTTTCATCCCCCCACCCCCCGCACAGGAATTCCACCCCGGAAGCACAGGCTAGCCCTCTTTGGTCTAGAAACAATAGCCCTGAGGCATGAGTCTCAGTTTTGAACATACAGCTAAAATGCAGAACTGGGGAGAACCGCTTTTTCTTTCTTTGCATAAATCTCACATATCACAAAGAACTGAGGCACTGCTCCCAGTTGACCACAGACAGACACACGTACAACACTATAAGAGATCAACGCTCTCTGGATCCGATACAATGGGTCCAGGGGTGAGCCGAGACTCTACATTCTGATCCCTCAGCTGATCTGAGTGTTTATGACCCATGACCACATTTAGATTAGCAAAAACCTACAGCTTCACTCACTTCAGCTAGATATTTATTTGTCCCTAAGCACCAAACCCTGTTACACGGGCTAGGGATACAAAGATGCCCAAGAGACTGCCACTTTTTTAATGACAAACAGCTCACCTTTTCACAGAAAGATGGACACATAAACACTGTCTCATCATATATGTAAGAATGGTATCGTCACAATATGAATAAACTCCTTTAGAACCAAAGAATAAAGTGAAGATAAAAACATAATGTATAAGCCGGGCGGTGGTGGCGCACGCCTTTAATCCCAGCACTTGGGAGGCAGAGGCAGGCGGATCTTTGCGAGTTCAAAGCCAGCCTGGTCTACAAAGTGAGTCCAGGACAGCCAGGGCTACACAGAGAAACCTTGTCTCGAAAAAACCAAAAAAAAAAAAAAAAAAAAAAACATAATGTATAATAAGAGTACAAATGTTCCTATCTGTGTGTATCTGCCTCCCTCTTTGCTTCCTGTGCACGCTTCAAAAGAAAATACAGCTATCACAAGGAATCCAGGTCAGACCACCCTGGGAATAATACTCCCAAAGGTTCAAACCCTAGGCAGTTTTTAAATGGTGGTAAATTGCTTCTCTTTCACAAAAGTATGTATGGAAATATTTTATTCAATTAGTACCAAAGAGCACTGGATAAGCTATGTATTTGCAGGCATGAGGCATAAGGGATAAGATTTCTGGGTCAGATACAAAGCTGCTTGATGTCCAGGAGGGAGATAACTAAAATATTAGATATCACTAAAATAACTTCTCGTGTTGGCTTTTCTACTGAACAGAAATTAACTTGAAAGCTGCGAGTTAGAGTCTTCCTTCTCTAGCGTTATAAAAGGGCTCAAACAATGTAAAGTCTACTTGCTGTTGAAGGTCCCTGGAGATCGGTCTAGTTTATTTCCAAGGTTCAGATAAATTTTCTGAGCCTTGTACTCAATCCCTAGAGTATTATTATAAGATGGGAGGATGCAATCACCTCTGAAGCTACTTCAGGGGTGGAATCTTCCTTTGATTCACCTGATTAGATCTCATTCCCAAATTAAGTGGTCACTATGGTTTAAATCGATAGGACTCGGAGGCCCATGTGTTAAATGCTTGCTTATAGTGCTGTTGGAATCCATGAAACCTTTAAGAGATGGGACCTACTGGAAGGAAGTCTGGTGTGTCCCTGAAGGAGGTATTAGAACCTTCATCTCTTTCCCCCTCACCCTTCAAAATCTAGTCTTAAGACAAGAAACCTCCTCTGCCATATGCTCCAAGACGATTAGTGTTTCAGTAGGCCCTAAGCAATGAGTCCAAGTGATCATTAACTAAAGCCTCTGAAATCACGAGGCAAAATTTCAAAGCGTTAAGCTGATTTATCCCAGGTATTTGTCATAGCTATAGACGACAGCAAACAGCAGCAATTGCTGTAACTAATTCTACCTGCCTTCTTGAAGTGCCGGATCTCCGTCAGTCTTCTAATCAGCCTGTGGAATTAGCACAACTAATTACTAAGTGGAGAAATACCCTTGTGAAGATCAGTTCAGTTGTTATGCTGGGCAATTAGTGGTAGAGCCAGGACTCAACACAATTCATTAAAAAAAAAAAACCTTATAAAATGTAGTGAACAAATCAAACGTGCTGGTCCAACACTGGATAAGAATAGTTTGGGTTTGGGACAAATATAATTTGAAAGATTTTTTTTTTTCTTCATTATCCTTGAAACTTCCAAGGTTAGGTTGGCCCTTTGGATGGAGGCACTGTTTCCAGGACTTGTGTTAAAAACAAAACAATATCTGATAGAAGCAGAGTAGGGAGGCCTATTGAACAGGGAAGCTCAGGTATTCTGGCGCCCGCCGGAAGCCCTTCTCCATCAGGTTCCAGTAATGAGGCCTGGGTACCTGGTAGCAAAGCAGAGATGGGTGGGGTGGATCTGCTCCTGGGTGGCTCAGTCTCTAGCTGCTCTCCAGCTCAGTTCCATCACTAGGTTTTTCTTCTTAGGCTTTAGCTAATTAAGAATGATGCTACAATACATAAAACATGCAGTGAAAAATAGCTAAATAAACTTGTTGCTGCTATTGTTTTTGTGACTGTATCTTGGAAGTTTGAATGAGAATGGCCCCCATAGGCTCATATGTTTGTATGCTCTGCTCCCAGTTGATGTACTGTTTGGGAAGAATTAGGAGGCATATCCTTGTTAGGGGAAGTGTGTTGCTGGGCTGGGCTTTGAGGTTTCTTAGATCAGAATATAAAGTTCTCAGTCACTGCTGCAGTGCCATGCCTGTCTTCTTCTGCCATGAGGATGATGGACTAGCACTCTGAAACTGTAAATAAGGCTCTTTTGTAAGAGTTACCTTCATCATAGTGTTTCCTCATAGCAATAGAACAGTAATTAAGTAACTAAGCCAATATCTTACTTTGTAACCCAGACTGGGCTCAAACTTGAAGCAGTCCTCCTGCCTCAGCCTTCCAAGTGCTGGGATTATGAGAATAAGCCGCTTATACTTGGGTAGCTACAGAATTTTAAGTGGTTAAAAAAATAATGAATACTGCCTCCCCAAGAGTACTTTCTTAATGCTATCTAGTCTTTTTTTTTTTTTTTTGTCCCATGTGTTGCTTTTCTGCTTAAGGAAGGTGAAAAGGACATGTGGGAAGGTGTGCAAGTGTTGGGTGGGGGTCAGCTGCAGAGGGAGCAATTGGTCTATCACAGCAGGGCAAGAAAGCTGATAGGCAGCTATCACACCAATCTGAATGATAATGTCTGTGACTAGGGTTCCTTGGACCCTTGCTAACAATGCATCTTCCCAGGCCTCATCCCTACAGTACACTCTAGCATGGAGTGCAGCAGTCCGGTGCTGAACAGGCTCTCTTGGAAATCCAGTCTGAAGACCCTTTATGTTAAATGACTAGTTCTTACCCTCAGCTTCACATGGATTCACCTGGGAAGCTTCTAACACCAACTTGTCTTGGCCTGGGAATCTGAATTCTTTCAAATTGCCATGGGAAAACTACATCATACATTCAACCTAAGAATATTGTTTAAAATGCAGATTTTGGTATGGGGGAATGCAGATTTTGGTCTGAGGGAATGGCTTTGTTGGTTAAGGCACTTGCCACACCAGCATGAGAACCTGAGTTTGAATCCTAAGAATCCACATAAAGCTGGATATGGTAGCTGTGCTGTCTAGTTTTGTGTCAACTTGACACAAGCTAGAGTCATCAGAGGGTAGGAAGCCTCAATTGAGAAAATGTCTCCATAAGATTGGCATTTAGGTGAGCCAATAGAGCATTTTCTTAGTGATTGATAGGGGAGGGTCCAGCCCATTATGGGTGGTGCCATCCCTGAGCTTGTGGTCCTGGGTTTTACTAGAAAACAAGATAAGCAAGCCATTGGGGAGCAAGCCAGTAGGCAGAACCCCTCCATGATCTCTGCTTCAGCTCCTTGTCTCCACATTTCTGCCTTGATTGAGTTCCTGTCCTGACTTCCTTCAGTGATGGACTACAATGTGGAAGTGTAAGCCAAATGAACCCTTTCCTCCCCAGTTTTCTTTGGGTCATGGTGTTTCATCACAGCAATAGTAACCCTAACTAAGACAGTAGCTCATGGTTATAATCCTTGTGTTCAGGCAGTAAAATAGGAGGAGGAGACAAGAGAATCCTAGGCTCTCTGGGGACAACAAGTCATAGTACCAAAACAACATGAGATCCTGCCTTGAACAAGATGGAAGGTGGGACTGACACCCAGGGGTGCCCTCTAACTTCAATGCCTGTGCCATGGCATGACTGTGCACACACACCTACAATTTTAAAAAAAAAAATATCCTTAAATACAAATTTTGACTCATCTTACCTGGGATGAAGCCGGAACCTTCTGATTTCTAATAAAATCACTGGCTATTGCTGGTCCTACATATGATGCTTTGGGTGGCAAGGCTTCTTGACGTTAGGTCTTCCTTTGATGGTCACTTAGAAACACCTGTGGAGCCTGTTCAAGTTCCCCAGTCCCTCAGTACAAAGCTGTCATACAATTGTTAGTTTAAAACAGCACACAGTTATTCTCTTACACTTCTAGGGGTCAAAACTCCAAACTCAGGTTCAGCGGGCCAAAGTCAAAGCATCCTCCTAGCCATGTTTCTTCTAGAGAGTGGAGGAGAAAGTCAGTTCCCTTGCCTTTTCCAGAGAGAGGCCCCCTGGGCTCCCTGGCTTACAGATCCTTCCACCATTTTCAAAAGGGATCTCTCCAATCTGCTTCCAGTATACACTGGCTCCTCTCTTCCGATTCCTCCTCTTTTTTTTTTTTTTTTGGTTTTTCAAGACAGGGTTTCTCTGTGTATCCTTGGCTGTCCTGGACTCACTTTGTAGACCAGGCTGGCCTCGAACTCACAGTGATCCGCCTGCCTCTGCCTCCCAAGTGCTGGGATTAAAGGCGTGCGCCACCACCGCCCGGCCCGATTCCTCCTCTTATTAGAGGCCTCGGGATTACATTTTCTCTGCAAATCCAGGGTAACCTCGTATCAACCATCCACACCTGCAAAGTCCCTTTACCTATACAACCTGAAGGCTCCAGGGATTAAGATGTAGGCATCTTTCTGGAGGGTGGGGTGGGGAAGTAATGGAGAGATGCAGTATTTAGCCTACCACAGAGATATTTTTTTCCTCTCTGTTCTGGAGCTTGGGTCGTTTAGTGGTGATCCTGGTGTGTCTGGGCCAGGTATGAGCCAGGCACAAGCATCATGTTAAACATTTGGGCCAGAACGCAAATGATCAGGGAGCTTGAGAAACAAACTCCAGTCCAGTGAGGGTGCAAAGGTGCTGGGCCTCTGGTACCTTTCCCAGGGTTTTTCCTTAGATTTCCACTCAAGGAACACACTACCCAAGCCCCAGCCTTCTGGATAGGCACGGTGGGTGAATTTTGGTCCTTCCGCCTCTGGTGGTTGTGGAAACTAGAAACCGGACTCCTCCTACCCTTCTCCTGGGAGATTAGAGATGAAGGAGTAAGCAGAGGGTTGAATCAGAACTTCTGCAGGATGCTCAGCATATAAGTGCATTTCGTTTTTATTTGGCATTTATAGAATTCCCCAGCACTTCTCAACCCCAGTAATTATAACCAGGAGCTCCTTCACCCTCCTTCAGCTTGGATTTAAAAGCTGAGTACGCTCTTGAAGCAGCCAGCTATTAAAAGTCCATGGCCTTTTACAAGACATCGGTTTGACAGGAGGTGTTGTGAAACACCGTCTAGTACAATGACTATCACACTGGGATTGTCAACACGCAGGCATCAAGTGCACTGTGAGAAGCAACAGTCAGGATGAGGGTGTGGTGCAGTCTCTTCCCTCGCTGGCTACCCTGGCCCCTGGGCTTTTCCACCTAGGCTCTGCCACCGGCTATGAGCCACAAAGTCCAGTCGTGCCACCAGGAATGGGCCAACCCTGTCAGTGGCTTCTGTCCTAGACTTTTCTCCAGACAGGAATGCTGGCTTCCTACTTGGAGATTTCAGACAGCGATCTGAGTGGGAGCCAGTGGCACCATTTTTCCTTTGTGTCTTCTGCTATAGCCATGTTGGTTTGTTGGTTAAGCATGAGGCATAAGTGTTGGAGGAAACAGGGTCTGGGGTGGGATCTCCAAGAACATCTGTTGCCTTGCTGTTTTACCACCAAACCTCTGTGAAGGGATTTTGCAGATGTTTTTTCATCCCTTGACACTGCATTCTAATTTCAGTCAATGTATCTCTCCTCTGCTTCCTTGCCGACTACCAACTGGGCCACAAGTGTGAATCCAGTGGCTGCCTCTCCACCCCTTATACCCACTAAGTCTTGCATCTCTGTCTGCTCTTCAACATAGACCTTTGTTCTCACCGGAAGATCTTACTTACGGATCTCACCACCAAAGCCAATACTTCAGACCCCGTCTAGTTATACCTCGAGCCCCCTTCTTCTCTGACCTCAGCTCCCACATCGCCCTCATGGTCTGCCAGCATCTCCAATGTGCCAAGCTTTGTTGTGTTGCCTGCTCTTCTGGGAGATTCATCCAGTCCTCTGACCTGGCTGGACCCTTCTTACTTACCTCCACATTTTAGCTAAAATGGAGAAAAGAGTCGTCTCCAGATATCTCTTTAAAAGAATCTGTCCAGAGCTCTAGATTTCCTCTCTCAGCAGCAGTTTGCTATTTCCTGTGATGTTTTTGTTTTTGCTTTGTTTTGTTTGTTTTCAGGGCTAGGGCCTGTGCTCACTGTGTGGACAACAGTCTACAGTCTAGACCCCAGTACCATATTTTGTCTCTATTTACTCATTAAGGATTTTTTTTTTTAATTCCTGTCACCTCCATTGGACATGAAGCTTCATAAAGGCAAAGAACTTATCTGTCCTGGTCATCTGGGACTCTCCAGCCACAGGTGCTTGAAGCACAGGATTAACTGACCATCCTGTTTAATGCCTCCCGGCACGAGCTTGGCTCTCTGCTGTTACCTTGAGCCTCTTCCTCTTCTTCAGCATCCTCTACCATTTCTCAAGAGTTCCCCTTGCTCCTGCCTCTTCTCATGAACTCCAGGAGCATTCACCAGCCTCCTCTCCATCTCCGAGACCTATATCTCTAGCCTGCCTAATCCTGAGAGACCAACATCTTACACCTCCCACCCCCATGACTGCCTTCCATTCCGTACGTTTGTTGGACAGTCTTATAGGGATGGACAGACATCCCCTAAGCCAGCCTTTATCATCTCTTGATGACATCTCCATTCCTGATGATTTTGCTGATAGTCCCTCTCCTCATACAGTCAGGCAGACTTCACAGGGGCTCCCTTTGTGGCCACGCAGCCCCCTCTCTGGAATTCAAGAATTCAGCCACTGAATTGTTCTCCTTGCTTCTGTTTCTTCTCACTATGATCCATCTTTCTGTTACTAGCTGGATCGATCTTAGCTTAGCTTAATCATATAACCCAACCACTTGGAGTGACCTCCTATTGCTGTCCAAGTTAAGTCCTATTTCTTAGCCCAGCAATCAGGCACAATCTACCGTTGTAGTAGGCACTCGATCTTGAGTCTCCTCTGGCCATTCCAATCCTGTACCCCTCTGTTACCTTCTTTCTTGGCACTCCTCTCTCTGGATCCTCTCTCTTTTCTGCTCTTGTCTTCAGGTGAAATACCTTCCTTCATCTTTGTCTGTTAGAATATCCCAAGTGCCCTTCCAAGAGTTCTTTTACAATAAAACATTTGTCCTAGTTCTCAGTGAAAGAGGCTTCATCCTTATCCGAAATGCCATACCTAGCTTTAATCTCATTTTACATCTTTGAATAGATTTTACTTGTTTTCATGTTTGTATCTCTTTTACACTAGATTTGAGTTTTGTGATACTTTAAAACAACCGGAATCCTAACCATCATTACTTCCTCAATGTGGAAGTAGACTCTCTCTCTCTCTCTCTCTCTCTCTCTCTCTCTCTCTCACACACACACACACACACACTTGGAGATGAGGGAATTAGAGACAGTTTTCTGTTCAACAAAGACTCTAAAGGATATCTGTCCCCATGGTAGTCTATAGAGAACTCCCTGACTCCTGAAAGGACAATTTAAGTTCATATCACATGTGACAGATTCATTCTGTAGGCTATTCTCTGCCCCCCCAATTAATACACCCTTCTGCTTTCCATAACTATAAATTTAATTACCCTTTCTTACTCCATTTTTCCTTCTCTTTATACCTCTTCCTACACTTTCATAATCCCCTTCCTGTTTTCAACCCACCCTCCAATTCAAGCATATGTCCCGCATGTGATAAGAAACATGATATTTGTTTGTCAGAGCCTTGCTATTTTCCTGAACATAATGATCTCCAATTCTATCCATTTTCCCATGGATGGCACAAATGAATTCTTCTTTATAACTGGATAAATCCCCATTACACACATCACATGGTTTCGCTTCTCATTCACCTGTTGTTGGCCTGCTCCATATCATGGTTGCTGTGAACAGTGCAGTAATAACCACAGAGGTGCTTATGCTGTGTATGCTGACTTGGAACTCTTCAGCTACATACCCTGGACTAGTATGGTTGGATAGTGCAGTCATTGTACTTGGTGAGAAACCTCCACACTGATTTCTGCAACAGTTATACCAGCTTACATTCCCACCAGCAGTGGATAAAGGTTCCTCTTTAACATTCTCGGAGTGTGTGAGGTGGTGGGTATTGAACCTAGGGCCCTGGATGTGCTGGGCAAGAATTGCCACTGACAGGCAGCAATAGCTGTATGTTGGACAATTCTATGGAAAGCCCTATTGGGCAAGTGCTGTCCTAGACAGATCACTTAGCCTCTCTGAAGCTTTGATCTCCTCCTTGATGAAAGCTGATCAGCTGGACCACATGATTCCTAAGCTTTTGTCCTCTGAAATTTTGGGAAGTCTAGAATCTATGCTTGTTCTATTTGAATTCCTAAAACACACCCAATTTATGACTAATGAGAACAGAAAACAGCCTGACACTAAAGAGGACAGAAGGTTAGCCACTTGGCAAGTTCATAGCAAGAACTGGAGGAAAGAAGAACTTTGGCACAGTCCCTGGCAGACTCTCACTCTGCTAAGGGCACAGCTTACCCATTACCCACTCTGCCTCCTTCCCAAGCTCTTTCTCTAACACACACACACACACACACACACACACACACACACACACACACTAGCACATAAATGCATACATGCATACATGCATGCACACTACGTGTATAATACTCTTCTAGCCACCTCCTTGCTAGGCACTAGTTACCAACTCTTACAGGTAAATTACCATTGCCAAAATGCACTGATGTTTAAAAGGTCCAAAGCCATGATGTAGCACTCTCCAGAGCAAGAACACAGCCAACATTTAGCCTTTGACCTGCTCCTACCTAGCTAGTAAATTTTGGCTGTCATCTGAAGGGGAGCAATTTCTTCATGGCTCTAGACAACAACCCCAAGATTTAAGTTGTAGTATTAAGTTTCCCAGACCAATAGCACTTGTATGAAGAAACTTCAGTTTTGGAGTGGAAGTTTGTTTTGACCTTGGGGGAATTCCCAGGATTGTGCCTAGAGGGCTAGGGAGGTCTTGTGGGGGCTGGCTGTTCTTTTTCCGGAAGCTGGAGGCTAGGTGGAACCTAGAACGCTGTCCTTGCAGACTAAGCTCTCTCCTGGAGATGAGTCACAAGACAAAAAAGGTGTGCCGGCGCCTGAATGCCTGCCTGTCTGGCTAGAGGAATTCCTTATATGGCACTTGTTTTTCTGACAGGTAATATGTTCCTGGACATGAAACTTGTTTTCAGGCAGCTTTTCAGATGGCATTCAGAGAATGCGTATTTGCTTTGTTTCACAAGGTATTGTCTCAAGGTGACAGCTCTTTTTTTCCCCAGCAACTTCCCTCTGGACATGTCTAGTTACCAGAACTTGTTATGCTTCAGGACCGAAGGGTAGGAGCATAGAGTTCCCTTTCTCCTCCCACAGATAGCCCAATGCTCCCGAGAAGAGGGAGCCCTGATAGTGCAGGCAGGTGCAGCCCTGCTTAGCCCATGGCTGTGTGTTCACCCACCCCAGAGCTGTGGGGTGATACGGAGCCTTTTACATTTTCCCTCCTGCCATCGTGGAACTTGAACTTCTGCAGTTAAGAAAGCCTGCCCTGTTCCCAATAGCATGGAGAGGACCTAGATGGGCCAGTCACAGTCCAGCATGAAAACTGAGGTCAACATGGCCCTGTATGGTGAAGGTAGCTCACTCTGTTCATAGATCACACTCCTGGCCTTCCATCTGTTGCCTGTATCCCCATCCCTTACTTAGGAGACACCAACCCATCCCCAATCAAATTCAACATACTTCTACCTTCCTTACCCCAGATTTTCCTCATACTCTCTGTGAGGGCTTGTTTATGTCACTGTTCTTTGATTTGCCCCATTGTCTCTATGTCTCATCTCCCTGAAGATAGTTATTATCTTATCCACTTTAAAGATAGTCAGAGTGGGTAAAGGGTTACAAGTTACCCACCATCACCTAAACAGGCAGGTGACTGAGCTCTACTAGCCTATAACCTTTCTGGGAGGGTACCCATGTTCTGTTTCCTAGGCACAATGCCTCCTAACAACCAACAACCAATAAACCTGGCACTGTGGAGGTCAAGGAGACAATTGAAGGGATGCATCTGCTTCCTATGTCTTTTGCAATACTTAGAAACGTAAAAACAACACATGCTTATTCAGAAACCTGAATTTGATATCACTGGGCTAACAGAGCATCATCCTACCTGGAGGCTCTGGGAGAGAAGCCATCTTCTTGCCATTTCTAGTTTCTAATGGCCACCTGCACTCTCTGTTTGCATTTCCAAAGTCCCTTTTTGCCATATAAGGAAACATACTCATAGGTTCTGGGGATTATGGTGCAGACAACCTTGGAAGGTATTGACTCAACCAATCACAGAGGACTGCTCATTTCCCTTTAAGAACTAGGAATCGTTGCCAATGAACATGAGACCTCTTCCTTCACCTCTGCTCAAACTCTCCTTTCTCCTTGGGAGGAATTCAGGCCTTTAGAGAGTCACAGAGGTCATAAGGAACAAGTTCTAGAAGAGAGGCTCTGCAACATACCGTGGGACCCTCCAGGTCCACCATCTTCCCTGCGAAGAGAATTCAGGGTTCTCAAGCAGCTGGTGGCATAGACTGGTACATTAGCTTCTATGGCTTGTCAGGATGTCTGAAGTGGAGAAGCTGGCTCATTGCCTCTAAACTACCCCCTCACACTCAAGTTGCAAAAACAACTATTTGCTTTAACTGCTGCATCCTACTGCACCTAACAACTGCCTGGTTTCTTTCCCTGGTCTATACAAGGCCCTGCAAAATGAGTCTCCTGCCTACATTCCCCATCTTAACCCATGCCACAGCTTCTCATCCACTAAGTGCTAGCCAATCCCACGTGGTCTGTAAATGGCATCTTCGTCATTTTCACAGAAGCAGCCATTGTGTTTCTCGTACTGTCTGCTGACGAGCTATGTGCAGTGGTTTCATCAGTCCACTTCCGCTAAAGCCTCGGTTTGCAGAACACACAGGCTTTCTCTGAGAGCAAAAAGGTTATCTAAGCAACCCAACCCGTTAATGGAATTTTTAAAAAGAAAAACAAAACACAAAACTAGACCAATCCCTTTAAATCTCTCAAAAAGCAGCTGGAGACCATGGCCTCTTTCTTGAAACAATAATCCATTTAGTATAACTGCTTCTGTACCATTGTCCTAAAACACTGTGTGCCAACGAAGGTGACTAATGTCACCATCATTTTAAGACAGGTGGCTGACTTAGAAAGGAAAGCAGGAGACTTTCAACAACAGCCCCACACTCGACTAGAAAGAAATCTAGAAGTAAAAGCAACTTCCTCTTGTATTTGCTAGGTCAGTGATGTGTGTGTGTGTGTGTGTGTGTGTGTGTGTGTGTGTGTGTGTGTGT
>CAJQZJ010032584.1:827334-869768 GCA_907164525.1 Lophiomys imhausi | reverse complement strand
TGTGTGTGTGTGTGTGTGTGTGTGTGTGTGTGTGTGTGTGTGTGTGTAGGCAACCCCATAAGGTACATTGTAGAGGGCAGACAAACAGAGAAGTCTGTAGAATAACAAGTGATACAAATTGGCTGCTGACAACAGGAAAACCCATGTATAAAGACAGCCAGTTGTTTAGAATAGAGAAAAGACGGGCAGATGCCTAGGGCTGAGAATGGAAAGAGCATGAGTGTTCAGAGAGTTATAAAATGTCCTAAAGTTATATTTTAATTATTGTATTTTTGAATTGCACATATAAAATAAGTGTGGTTTATGGTATATAAATGAAGTTGTTAATTGAAAAATATTCAGCACATGTTCATGAGAAAATAATACAAGAAACACTTCATATACTAAGCCGTGTCCTGAGTAGTTTGGTCCTTGTTCTTCTCTGCTTTCTCCTCTTGGGAGCAGAGAGTACAGAGGGGCTGGTAGCTCAAGATTTAACCTGGGTTTTCTTTAGATACATAGAAAGTCCTTTTAGTGGGGCTGGAGAGATGGCTCAGCAGTTAAGAGCACTGCTGCTCTTCCAAAGGACTTGGGTTCAAATCCCAGCACCCACATGGCAGTTCATAGCTGTCTATAATTGCCAGGCATTGTGGCGCATGCCTTTAATCCCAGCACTCCGGAGGCAGAGGCAGGGTAATCTCTGTGAGTTCAGGGCCAGCCTGGTCTACAAAGTGAGTACAGGACAGTCTAGGATACACAGAGAAACCCCATCTGGGAGGGGGAAGAAAGTCCTTTTAGTGACCCCCAAATCACACCTTTGATGGGGTGGTGTTAACATTCTAAGTGTTAATTGGTCCTGTCTGCTGTCTGTTACTTAATTAACTCTGATTGGTTAAATAAATGCTGAGGCCTGGAGATTGGGCAAAGACAGAGATAGGTGGGACTAAGGTTTGTGGGCTTTTTGGGAGATAGAGAGCATCTTGGGAAGAGGAAGGTTGCCAGAAAGAAGAAGCCAGGAGTAAACAAGGAAAGCACGCTATGGGATAGATTAAAGAAGATCCTTCCACATGGCCTGGAACATCGGCTTAGTGTGGAGAATAATAGTCCAAAGGGACGTATGTATATAAGGGGTTATATTTGGGTAATAGAATTATGAGCTAGCTAAGATGGGCTAGGATTGCACAACCCAGGCCTAGGCTTGTTAAGATCTACCTGGTGTCTGTGTGTATTCACTTATAATGACGGGTTAAGGATTAACACCGTCGAATCAATTAAAGATAATATAAATATTGGGTAAATCATTTAATTAGCCATATTTTTTTCTACACTCTTTGGCTACAGTCACTTCACTGTAAGTTCAGTCAGATTAATAACTACAAATGCATTAGGGAAAAATAATAGAACCATCAAAAAATACAGTGGAGAAATATAAACGAGTGGCTGGAGCACGAATTTCTTAATATTTATTCTCTATTCAGCTGCCAGCCATAGCTCGCAGATTGGAAAACTGGCTTCATGTTTCTAAGCACAAAATTTACAGCACTAGGACCAGGGGCTTCTGAATGAGAGTGGCCAGGGCAGTAGCATCAACACATGGGGAAAATGCTAATCCTTAGGAAAAACCCCACATGTACAGAATCAGAAACTGAGGGTAGGGGCCAGTAGTGTGCTTAAATGAAGTGCTCAGGATTATTGTTAACATGCTAGTGTCTGAGAAACACTGCTCGAGGTAATGATACGCACATGTACACTTGAACACATGCATGTATGTGCACACATACCAGCCTCACTTTGGGAAGCCATATCAACTGGAAGATATACTACCATCCAGTAAGTACAGAAGTAATGATAGAAAATAAGAGGCATGATTTCAACCACTCATATCTCTCTCCAGACCACTTCCCATGAGTCAATGTGCTTTTTTACAATGAGGCAGAGTAGCAGGGGCCTTGAGCAGTCTGCACAATCCAACTTTCACTAGGTGTCTGCATTAGTGTTGGATGAGGAATACCGAAGTAGATTAGAAAATATAACATGGAAGAATTTGGCAGAATGCAAAGGCCTAATAAAATGTCACTGATTTCCCAAGGTCTTGGGTGCCATGTAGAAAAATCAGAATTTCCCATTGCCCAAGCCAGAAAACATGTCCTGAAAAGCTGATGGACTACTAAAACAAAGCTTGGAGTCCAAACAAATAAAGTCACTACGTGCCTCAAACCCAGAATTATGGCAAAGTGCTAGACGTCATAAGTTCTCAAAAGCCCGGGCAGGATTAACCATGCCTGACAGCAATCAATACAGGTTGCCTAGTGTCCAGGTAGAGAGCAAGCTGATCTCAGTAGAGGACAGGGAAGGTCCATAGGTGAGTTCAGACCAAGGACTCTCTCCCAACTTCCTGGTTCAAGAAAACCAATCCTCCTCATATCAGAATCATTAGTAGGAAGGAAGGGGGCGGGGAGCTGTTTCCTTGACCATACAGATGAGATCTTGACATTGAAATAGCTTGCCCAATGTTAACCCTAAAGAGACAACCACAAGCTGGGAGAGACTGGATGATCTGAGAGGCAGCAAGCTAGGTAGCAATTGCAATGTTGACAGCATCTGATCCATAGCTGTTCATAAAAAAATCAATCCAGATATTGCTGATTTCCTAGTTTTGTCCCATGCAGTGGGTTCCTCCCTGTCTAGCAGGGGCAGAAGAGAAAAACAAAGGTTGGCTCCGGCTTTAGAGAACTGACCCTCTCCAGGTTTCAACACCAGGTACCCTTGTCCCATTTTGGAAGGCTTTCCCTTCAGCCTAAAACATTTCAACAGCTGATGCTGTTTGACCCAGGGGCACAGGCACAGCTGGTGACTGGGGAAGGTGGATGTGAGCTTCCAAAGTTCATTTTTCATAGAATCAAAGATTACCTGGCCACCCCCTCTCATTTCACAGATGAGGGAAACCAAGGTCAAAGACGCTAAGCTAAACTGCCCGTTCCCTTCATGCAAGGCTGGGACTAGAATCCCAACTACTCCAAGTCGGAATCCATACCAAAGCACACCAAAGTGTTCACAAGGCAGAAATAACAGACTCCACTCCATGTGGCTAATGAGAAAACTCTAAATTTAGCATCCTTGTTAAAGTATCTTTCTTTAAAGCATCCATTGGTGTTCAGTTTACTTCCGTATCACCCACATTTGTGATGTGTCTCCCAGTAAAAGTCTATTCTGAGAGGAGCTGAGACAGAGCCTGGGGGATCTGTAGCTGTCAAAGTTAGGTCCTTCCCAGCTGTATCAGCACAGCAGAGGTGAGAGGCAGCAGAGTTGCCTTCCATAATGAAGTAAGAGGTATGAGCGCCTGCATTTCTGCAGTCCCAAAGGGGTTTCTAGCAGGCAGCTGCCTCCTCAATGTCTTTGAAGGACTCCTTCTGTTAGAGTAAAGGACTCCTTTTGTATGTGCCATTCGGCATGACTTTCAAAATCCCATGATCCTACTTCTAGACAGATTGTACAATATGATGAAAATGTGATGCATATTTTATTTCTTCTATTACATAAAGAATTTTGGTCTTTAATTTGTATTAGGAAGAAAAATGCAAATCAAAGCAATTACTTTGATGATTTCAGCTAAAAGCATGCTTGCTTTTATTTCCTGGAATAACAATTTGTGAATTGATATGGATGTAAGTGCTTCTTAATATGAAATAATCTCAAAGGGGCTGGGAAACTCATCTGCAGCTTATATCCAGTGTCACCAGAGTCTTGCATGGAGCCCACCCCTTTCATGCCAGAGAGAGTCAACTCCTTGCATTGAATTTTCAGTACTAATTTTGTTGTGGACTGCTAATGTTTTTATTATATGTTCTTAAAAATGTTCTTCTCATGGACAGTCCTCATCTCTCAAATGACAATAGCTGGCAGAGTGAACAAATACAGATAATTTTCTTCTGTCACTCTTGGTATATGTACTTGATTCCTCTCTCACTAACATAAAGGAACAAACAAATACAAGAAAAATTCTATATGTCTCCTCATTATCTGCTATTAGCTATTTAATTTTATGATTCTTTTTACCACCTAGTTGAGTAAAATTGTAGTTCTCATTAATTAACATGTTTCAACTTTCATAAGACTCATGTTAAGAGATTGGAGAACATTTATTTTTCTGATCATAATGTTTGTAAATATTTTAACATGCAAGTTCTTCAGCAAATGTCAGCATTGCCTTGCAAATACCTCATATTTTGATTTCAGTTCTTACTTAGCTCTGGAAAAAAATCTTTCTCTCTTCTCTAAATCCCTGGTATTCTAGAAATAATAAAATAAACACACACACCTAATTCACCCTTTATCCTCTCTCCTTCTGCCTATGACATTTCACAGTAATGTGGGATGGGGTAGGGTTGTCTTTGGAAGCAGTTTGAGAAGTTGATCTCTACTGGAGATTGTAGACAAGCAAGCAGGATGCATTTACTGTGGAGGTCAGATTTCCTAGACAGAAGCTCTTTCACCTGGCCACCAGGGTTGTCATTCCTCACAGGATGGAGAAACAAGGCCTCTGGAAGCTTCAAGACACAGCTGTCATCTCATTGCCAGTGGCAGATGGCTTCTTGGCCTGTTCAGCTGGGAAGGGATGAGTCCTTGGAACAGACAGTACTAGGGGAGAGAGGTTAGGCAAACCACCCAGAATATCAGCGCCAACCCCCCAGTGGTGAACCATCTGTGCCAGTAATAAACAAAATGGTTCATTTTATAAATAGAACAATATTTGTTTCTAAAAAACTTTAACTGACTTTTCAGGGAGGATGTCAGAATCTATATTTCTGAGGCCTTTGAAAATTCTCCACTGCTAATCATGTTTCATATGTGGGCTATACACTAATAGAATTTTAGTGCAGGACAGGATCTGCAAACTCGTTTGGTTGAGCCCTCCCATCTTAGTGGCCAGGAAAATGAAGTCCATGGGGTTAAACGGTGTTCCTAAGGTCTCAGAGCCAAGAAGTTGTGGTTAGAACCAACTGAGCCCTCCAAACAGTACCAGAGGGACAGAACAACCAATCTTCATTTATTTTAGTAATTAGGAAAGAAACACATGTTGGGAGGTGGGGGGAGAGATTGACAGTACCCGTTGTGTAGCAGGCTGTGTTTGTCATAACAAGTAAAAGCCTGGGCCTTGAGGTCATCAAACGTTATTAACGCCCAGTTCTACTACCAATCACCTGCATGACTCTAAGCAGTCTCCTGGAGCTGCATCACACTGTGTCCTCACCTGCAAACACAGGTAACAACAGTGCAGCAGATCGCCATCCAACAGCTACCTTTCCTTGCTTACTTAGGACTCTGATCCTGACGGCCCAGTTAAAGGGACAAATCAGTTGCTCCTTAATGACGCCCAGAGCAATTCTGATGCCTATTACTACAAAGTCCTTATACATACTTTAAATTGATAGCCCTAACTGGACGGGGGCTGGAAATTTTTGCCCTCTGACTCAGAATTATTCTCATAACCCTAACCAATGTTTTCCAGATCTCAGCTTGCTTGCTCTAGATGCTTCACAAGAACCTTGATCAGCCTGGAAGCCAAGCCTGGAGGCTCCTTTCTTCTTACGGTGGCTGTGTTAGGTGTAGCATGTGAAACAATTGTGTCAGCTGTGATAAAGAGCAGGGGTGGGGGTGGTAGGAGCTGGAGAATTTCTAACATTGGGGAGAAGACTGGATGTTGCCACCTATACCTGTGACACAGCAGCCTTCTCAAGCTGTGAGAAAAGCTTGCTTAATGACAGCCCATCATACTGATGAGGGTAGAGCTAAAATGCAGAAATACCAGAACTTTGTATCCCTTCATTTTTCTATCTCTGTAGTCATCCTACCATGGAATGACTTATCATGCTAGCTAATAAACTATGATGTATAAGCCAATCTTACATTATAGAAAATGACCAATTAGTATGGCAGTACTTATGTAGGGTTATTGTGAATGGTAAATGATAAATGATAAGGGAAATGATATAAACAGTCAAACTCAAATAAATATTAGTTGTCACTATTATTAGATATATAGGGGAAATATCTTTCATATTTCCCCATAATACTCTCCAGTGACAAATATTAATAATATCTTATATAATCTCATATCAATTTTTAAAGTAAAGTACTCTATAAATTTTTTCAGTTCTAAGATATTTTCCATACTTCCCAATGGATACATGGATGCCACCTAAACTTGCCAAGCCAGTTGGAAATTACTTCTAGTCCCCAAGAGTGTGTTTTATTTAACAATCTTTGGAAGATTTGGGGGATACTACCTTCTTGTTTCAGAGCAGTCAGGGTTCAGGAAGATGTCTACAAACCCTCTCTTCCTCTAGAATTTGCAGTAACTAACATTCCCCATGAGCAACATGGGCCATGGGAATGTAGAAATGCTTTACATGAAAAGGAAGAAGGAAAGCAATTAGAAATTTCCTGAGGGCCCAAACCTGCCCTGAAACTTCCTGTTTCCAACCTGTGGTTTGGGAAGCACCTCCCAGTGCCTTATGGGTAAAAATCTTATGGGTGAGTTTAATAGTACTGTAGTACCAATTGTCTTTGGAGCAAAATCAACAGTTGTACTTTAGAAAAAACCAAGAAACTTTTCTTAGAATGCCAACATGAGGGCTCAACACCAAGTTACCAATTAAGTCGGAGTGTCTGAGACGTACGTATAGGTGTACCTAAGTAGGTAAATATTTGTATATGTGTAGATGAATTTTTCCAAGCTTTCTAAATCCTGGGGCAAAAAAATTATTTAACGAAGACCTAAGTTTCTAGCCTGTGTGACACCAGCACGTTATTTTTTTTCTTTAAGCCTCAGTTTCCTGGTCTGAATTGTCACAGTATATCCCATTAAGCGATATGATGCAAATGGAGGCATTAGCCTAATACTCAAGCGTTCGTATCGTGCGTGTGTCCTGTACACAGGACTGGTCATTCCTTTCCCTTGCACAGCGTGGCTTGAGTTGGCGGACAGAGCAGAGGGTACAGCGAGGACTGAGGAAGTTTTTTGTGTTGGGGAGGGATCTCACTTTCTCTTATTTAGTCTGCTAATGAAGCTTGGGAATTCGTGGAAGAAAGCAAGCATCCTGAAATAGCACTTACATGAGTCTCGTAAGAAGGACTCCGAGAGCAACAGTCCACTGTTCCCTCTCTGGGCTGGCAACTACAGGAGAAGATGATGAAGCAGCCACACCCTGCTGTGGACATTGGCCAACCTGCCACAGATGGCTGCGGGCAGTAAACAAAGCTGCTGACCCCTGCCCTGAAAGGCACAGGAAAATAAAAAGTACCCACGTGGGTCACCTGGAACCAACTGCCAATAGTCCAGGCTCTCCATGAGACTGTAACTCGTGCATGTGCGTGCGTGTGTGTGCGTGTGTGTGTGTGTGTGTGTGTGTGTGTGTGTGCGCGCGTGCATTACATGCACTAGGCTTGTTTTGCAAGCATCTGCATGCGTATGTACAGTGTGTAGAGGCCCTAGTGTTGACGCTCGAAATCACCCTCAATAATTCCTCCACCTTCTTCTTTGGAGGCAGGGTCTCTCAGACAAATTCAGAGTTCAGTGAAATGGCTAGTCTTGCTAGGCAGCCTGCTGTGGCTGTCTTCACCTTCAGAGGCTGAAATCACTGATTGGTTACCAGGATATTTGTTTGAGTTCAGGAATGCTTAACTCTATTTCTCATATTTTAACCACTGTTGTTTATGGGATTTTTAAATCCCACAAAAGCCAGACTTGGTGATTTGTAATTTAGGGCTTGAAGGAAGGAAAGGGAAATGACGTAATTAGATTATAATCTCAAGAATAAAAAAAAACAATAAAAAACATAAAAGTAAATTGAAGCCATGTGTAGCTGCACGCACTGTCAGCCACTCTCACTCATAAGCCCCAAAGAATGGATTTAAATATCAGATCCCTTGTCTACATCAAAATATGGGTCACTCTTGGGAAGGGTTCAAGGCTTGGTTAAAATCCTGCTGTGGACTGGGCTATATCTCATCATTTTCCTCCGGGTGAGCTCAAATTAGAATGGGCATTACAAGGAACTGGGAGAAGTCATTTCCAAGCAGAAGCCTAGCCTAGAAAAGGCTGAGCAAACCTGCCTCTCCCCCATGGTGATGGCAAAAGTCTGTACCTGTGTGTAGGCGTTCAGCACCTTCAGCACATATAGTAGTATCCAATGGACTTTGTCATCAACTCTGTGATCCCTCTTAGGCTGCCAGTTCTACAGCAGAGAAAGTGACTGGAGGAGAAAGCAGGCTACAGTCTATAAGCATAGCTAAACACAAACTCAGTGGCCTGGAGAAAAGCTCCACTTGAAAAGTCACTGGAAATCATGTAACGGTCCAAATCACGAGCAGTACACCAAAACTTAAGTCAAGAATTGCCGTGCTCATGGTTACTCAGTCAACTAGTGAAGACTATAACTTCAGCCTTAATTCCTGGCTCCCAATCTTCGGCCTTTTTGATTGCCCTCATTAGCTTCTTATAAAGTGACCGAAGGCTGGCCCGACATCCTGGAAGAGTCAAGGGCTGCTGAAGGGCAAGGAGGCCACATGCAGGCTTGCCAAAGAAGCTGGGGCCTCCAGAGGCCACGATTTCCACCAAAGGGAAGTTGGGTCACAGGCCAGTTAGCTGGCCTCCGGGATTCCAAGACGAGGTAGTTTTAATTGTGTGGCCTTGGTTTTACCAGCTGCTCCGAGGATGTAGTAAAGCTGCCCCACATTCAAGAAAGCCTAGGAACCCACATTTTCAGAGACTGAGATCTTCCTATTTCCATATAACTAAAGTGGGTTAAAATAATGGCTTTAAAGGTCTTTTTAAATTTTTAAAAAATTTTTCTTTAAAAAACAGTCACAATGCCGTCATACACATTAGCCCCCTTTACAGCTTGGTAGCACAAATAGAAAAGGCATAAAATGACTCCTGTGAAAATCTGCAATTAATGGACAATTTCTGGTACTTGCGGCCCAGAAAAAGCAAGCTTCAGAGATTGTTCAGAGGAAAGATTTCCTTCCTTAAGCTTATTATCTTATTATGAATTTTTTAAGACAGATTTTCTCAACTTTTCTCCAGTCCAGTGAGTTTGTGTTTAGCTACACTTATAGACTGTAGCCTGCTTTCTCTTCCAGTCACTTTCTCTGCTGTGGAACCGGCAGCCTAAGAGGGATCACAGAGTTGATGACAAAGTCCATTGGACGCTACTATATGTGCTGAAGGTGCTGAACACCTACAGACAGGTACAGAAATAGCCCTGGATGTCCTGCGCTTGCTTTGTAGACCAAGCCAGCCTTTGAACTCACAAAAATCCTACTGCCTCTGCCTCCCGAGTGCTGGGATTAAAGGCGTGTGCTGCCGATCCTGGATTTTTTTTTCTGTGTAATTTAAATCTATTTCAGGTTGTCTCAGAATAGCCTTCCTCGCTAATCCATGCCAAGCTTGAATGAGCTGTTCTTGAACAAATTTCTTCCTATTAGCTGACATATTTCTCAAGTGAGCTCATGGTCATCTCTTCACTCTTTTGAGTGAAGTTTTTGTAGTAGGTCTTCAGTGTCCTTGCTGGTATCTTGTCCTCGGACTGTGAGGCTCTGCTGATGAACCAACCACCTTCTGATAAGCAGGGCCTCTGGGCACCTGATGGTCATGATGCAGAGTTGGCTGCTGAGAGCTGCTGTTCTCACTAGGGCTGACTGTGACTGGTGGAGGGGCACCTTGGGCATCCAATATAAAGCCATCGTCAGTACCTGCCTGATCTTGAAGGAACGTGGCCAGCCATATGTTCGCCTGTTTTGCCAGCAAGATCAGCTTTCATGAATGATCTTGTAAGTCTGTTTATCTTCTGGCGCCACAGCTGTCAACCTCTATAGCATAAATCTGTTCATGTTGCAAGATCCACAACACACCCGGTAAAGTTGGCGTTGACTCTAACACAATCCATCACATTCGAGTTTTATGTCTTGGCATCCAATTACATAGCATGATCACCTGAATCAGATCCTGTGGAGTCTGTTTAGATGCTAGAGCAAGGTCGGCTTGCACAGTGGCCATGAACACCTAAGGTTGGCCCTCAAACCACCCAGTCCATTTCTGCTGGAATGACAAGATGGGAACTTTTACATTATGCTCTCCTGACGTCTGGCTTGAGGAAAAGCTCTTTTAGCTAATAGGATTGTCATATCCACAGGTCAATTGTTATAAGACAGAAAATCTGAGACCAAACTTTAAATGAGAGACTTTTCTCCTTTCGTTCTGATAGGTATTTTTACTCAGGTTCAATTTTGATCAGCAGTTTCACTGTATTTTTAATCTAAGCCATGAGAAATAACCTTCCTTGTATCTTCCTGCTCCTGAGTGCTGTAATACTGGGTCCAACAGGACAAAGAATGTGAGTGGAAGAATGGGACTGGAGGAAGGGACAGAGAACAAGGTTGATGAACAGTGTCATTCCTATAGAACAAGCTGTAAACATACAGTTACTGTCATTCCTCCCTGCAGCTCAGCTTCTCTTGAAAAATTCTATTGTTTGAGAATTTCACACATGCATAGAATGCGTTTTCAAATCCACCCCTTACCCCCTCTCCTCTAATTCCTCTTACTACCAACCCTTCACTTTTTCCCTCCAGACTTCATGTACTCTTTTCAAACCCACTAAGTCTATGTAGTGCTGTCTATATAAAACAGTGGGTCATGATCCCCGTGGAGTCCAGGAACTGAATTTAGGGGCCACAGAAAATTTGGCAACAGTAAAATGTTTCTGAATATGAAAAGATAAACATAGCTTAAAACCAAACACATAATGACTCCAAGGTGCTTCTGTCTGCTGTTGTGTACCTCATGACTCTACAACAGAAGCCTTGGTTCTGAACACAAAACATGCGCACAGCAACAATGAGCACCTACCAAAACACCTGGCTCAGATTCCAGACTGCCTGCCCTATGTTATACAGCACAACAATTTACAGTATGTACAAAAGCTCCTGCTCTTACAGAGACATAATAGATAAAAGAGTTTCAGCATTTTCTTACCATCATTCTTTGGCAAATAAATAGCCAATAAGTAAATATTTACATTTTACTATGTTGGAGTGTTGGCTTTAAGACTTGCTGATTGAATTGTTGACTTGAATTTCATTAAAAAAAAAAAAAAAAGTAAAGCCAGGCATGGTGGTTCTCACCTTTAATCCTAGTACTTAGGAGGCAGAAACAGGTGAATCTCTGTGAGTTCAAGGCCAGCTTGGTCTACATAGCAAGCTCTGGGCCAGCCAGTCTTGAGACATAAGAGCTTGTCTCAAGAAAAAGAAAATGGGTTTGAGATTAAGACAGAATTTCTAACAATCTCTGGAAGGGCCTAAATATATCTGCCATTTTGCATAAGTATTTATGCAAAGCAACAGTCTCAGAATCAATCATTATAAAACCAATATATTGATCAACTCTGAAAATGCTGAAGATGTCTAATGTTATAAAACATCATATATTCATGGGAAAGATTCAGTCTATATGTCAAAATAAGCAAACCAGGGCAGTGGCTAGAAGGTATTCTGTTCTTTTGAAGGTTCACAGTTCAGCTCCGAGCACCCACTTGGAGAAGTTTCCAACCTCTTGTAATTCCAGTTCCAGAGGGTCTCATGTTCTAGTCTGGCCTCCGCAGACACTTACACATGACATACACATTCACACAGATACACACACACACACACACACACACACACACACACACACACACACACACAAATAACTTAAAATAAACATTTAAAACAATAACCAACCAAGCCCATCCATCTTATTAGTAGCCAAATTTGCTTTCATCTTAAGTGAGGAAAATTAGATGTACATTAAAGACTTGTTCTAAAGTAAATTTTTTTAATGGTTTGTTTTCAGCAAACATTTGATTTAGATCCCTACCAGGGCTGCATAAAAACATATTGTCTGAAAGGAAATTGTGAATCAAAAGGTTTAAGAAACCCTTAACTTCAGAGAATGTTGTTTCTCCTTTTTCCTCCTTTTTTTACTTTTTAAGAGAGAGAGCATGTGTGTGTGTGTGTGTGTGTGTGTGTGTGTGAGAGAGAGAGAGAGAGAGATGTATGGTGTGTATATATGTGTGTGCATAGATGTGTATGTGCATAAGTGTGACAGAGGACAGCCTGAGGTGTGGGTCCTCACCTTCCACCTAGTTTGTCCTGGCTGTCCACCACTGCATGCACCAGGTTAGTTGTTCTGCAAACCTCCAGGGACACTCCTATCTCTGCCTCCCATCTTGCCTTAGGAGCACTGTGATTTCAGACCAGTGCTACTAACCTCAGCTATATGTTGGTTCATGGGGATTTGAACTCAGGTCCTCACAGTTGTGCAGCAAGCACTTTCACCTGCTGAGCCGTATGCTCAGCCCCATGCTATGCTTGTTTTTTAATGCAGCAGTTTTTGCCCATTGCGCCTCAAGGACAGGAGATTCGCAGACAGAGAAGTGTCCACAGCCTGACAAGTGTTCTGACTAGGTTTCACTAGCCCCCAAGTAAAGTTGCAGACTCTCCTTTCACCACATATCCTGGGGCCTTTTTTTTCTGACTGTAACTTTGGGGATCAAAGACTGAATTTTGTCCGGGAACTCCAGTGATATCATTGACGCTGGACTTCTGAACACTCTAAAAATATTCCCAGTTGACTCTGCCTTGTAGAGAAATAAATGTAGTGTTTGCGGGGCTAGTTAAGCCACCATTGGCCAAGTGATGCTTGGTGTTCTTCATTTAACTATCTGCAAGGCTGTCATTCATCTCCTGCCTTCCCAGCTGCAGAGAAAACTGTGCATGCTTGAACACCTGCCCTTAGCTTTAAACCCAGATACGACTGTTCTTGATGGCCAAGATGCTAATTAAACCAAGTGTGTTTCAGGCTTCACTTGCTGTGCCCTCTCTCAAATAACACTCTATGTCTCAACAAGGAACCTTCTAGAAACATCTCTTCAGGTCAGTGATCAAACATCCAGAAAATTATGATCATTGAGAGGAATCTAAATCCTCAGTCAGTTCACCAACCTCATCTTATAAATACATACAGGCGTGAGATGTTTTCTGAAAGAAACTGGAGTAAAACCTCAGTGATAGTGGCTGGAAAGGGCTCCTTTGCCTTTGCTAAACTTAACTACATTGGCAAAAATGTCAGAATGAAAACTCTTTCCTCTTTCCAACCCTTCAGTTTCAAGATTTCTTCATAATATAACAGTATTAAATAAAAGGTATAACTTAGTATCTAAATTGTTCTCCCAAGGATCTCAAAGTGAAATGTTATCCTGTGTCTTAGCTTTTCCTTGCTGTGACAAAATACCTTAGAAGACGAGCTTCAGGAAGGAAAGGTTTATCTTTGCTCATGATTTAGCTGAGTTCAGCTGTGGTCACTTAGTGCAGTGTCTTTAAGCCTGTACAATTAAGCAGCCCGCTAAGGCAGAAGTGTACATCAGAGCTCACTCTTCATGGTGATCAGAAGGAATCATATGGTCTGAAACAAAATACATCCTCCAAAAGCACAAATCCAGTGACCTTCTGCCCCCAATGTGCCTCTGAAGTCTGTAGGTCCTCCCAAAAAGCTACCACATTGAGAATCCGCAAATGGGTTCATTTATTTACCAGGTCAGAGCCTCAGGATCCAGTCTCTCCCTGAGGGCCCTCCATGAACACTGCTGTACCAAATACCAGACCTTCAACACACGAGGCTCTGATAACACTTAAGATCCAAACTAACAGAAGACATTTTTTTTTTCAGTCATTTAATTTGGGTGTGTTTCTACAATGCTTAGAGAAGGAGAATCAAGCATGTCTCCAATGTCCCAGGCATGACAAGTTTCACTGAGTTCTTGGTCTTATAAACTCACGTATTTAATAAACCTGTCAACCAATGGGAGAAATTCTTCGCTCCTGAACTCAATGAATGAATGAAGAAAAGCAGATGGTGGGATTAACCAAGTAGCTGACAAATGGGTTCTGAAAGTACTCCATATAGAAAGACTCAGGACATAGGCCCTGCTTGTGAAATGTCATTCTACAGCTCCACAGTTGGAGTCAACTGGAGTTTTTTAAAATGTTAAACATGACAATATGGCAGTCTGAGAATATGGTCCAGTTAATAATGGTATAAATCAACACAAATAGTGACAGACAATCCAGAAATATGTATCAAATTCTAAAAAATTCAGACACCCTGACTTATTAGTTCCACTTTTGGGAAAATCCTGTCTTAGGAGTTTTAAGAAAATATAAGCAAGGTTTTTAAGCATTAAGTTTGTCAAGACAGCATTATTTATGGTCACTCCAAATTATAAACAAACCTCAACATCTACTAACAGGGTAATGTTAGTAAATGATGGTGCAGACATTCAATGCCATCATTGTATGTGATATTTATGAGATTTCTAATGAGATATTGAGATGTTTAGGATTTAAATCTTGGTTTGTGTTTGTTTGTTTGTTTGTTTAGCATGTGTGTGTGATGTCCAAACATTGTATGGGCATATAAAGAATTTAAGAAAACATAATCAACTGTAAATATTATTTATCTTTGCTATTTCCTTTTCATCTTTATTGTCTAAATATTTTAATTTTTAGCTATCCCTTTCTTACACTATTATGTTCCTATAAATAAAACACAATTTTAGCTTAAGCAATTACAGAAAATAGTAAACTCAAATGTAAAAAGTACATGTGTGAATTACAACTATCATTTTTCTTTTGGTTCAACACTGATCTTATTGAATAGGTTAAAGTCATGTATGGGTGAAAGAATATGTGTGTTTAGTTTTTGGAATTCACCAGAAGTTATAGAACACATCACTGAACTGGGTGTTCCTCAGATATGTGTCATAACAAGGCTAGCATGCCTGCAACAGTGAATCTGACTGCCTAACATCAGGGGCAGACCGCACTGTCCATCTTGGCTAAGGAGCCAAGGCGCTAGCTGGGAGAGTTCTGCTTCAGTCCAGAGACTGAACAGTTACACTGTATCAGTTGTCAGTCCAGAGATTTTAAATAGTTACACTGCATTGGCTGTTACTGAAGCCATGGTGGTAACTAGACAGGATTCAAGGCCTCAAGAAGGGTAGGTTGCTTAGGTGAGACAGAGCTATCAGAAACCTTACATCAGCCCAGCTATGCTAAGGAGTTCAGTGGAAATACCAGAAAAAAGACATGACAGGTAGATACATTAGAATGAATTCAAATGTTCCCAATTGGCAATATTTTCTGTCTAGCTACATGAATAAAAACAATTTACTTTTTTCAGGGAGATATTTTTGTCTAATCCATGGAAACTAATACTGTTTGTCTATGAGAAAAATCTCAGTGCTCTGAGATACTTTATATCTGTCTAGTTTTAAAAGTACTTTACATAAATATTTACATATATTCTCAACAGATTCCTTTTAATGAGGGTGGGGGCCTGTCATGCTATTACCAGCTGAACAACATGGTCAAGAAGACGAAGACAAGGGCCCATGTTGAACATTCTTCTCTTCATGTCTATTCCTACCAGGAAAATTAAGATTGCCATATTGTCTGAGCCAGAACCTGCACTTAGCTATAAATGCGTCTGAGTTCAGGCACTTCCTTCAAGAGCCTTTTCTACTGAGGTATTCAATCTATGAAGTGTTTAAGGCAACCTCTGAATCTTGACTCTTAAGGAGTTGCAGTTGCGCTGTGGGGCAGAGCTAGAGGCCAGCTAGAGAACCTTGTTCCCATCTCAAAACCCTGACCCTCTCCCATCCAAGAAGCATAAGCTTGGAAGGCAGGAAAGTGTCTCAGCCGCAGTGTGGCTGCTTTGTATCATTCTAGAGGACACACAGAGAGTAACAAGGGTGGATAACCCCAAGCATCACAATGACTTTCTGTCTTTCCCCAATCGTCCCTCCTTTCATTAATATAATCTTTGGAACTGGCTTTGGTGGTGCTGGTCTGTAACCCCACACTCAAGAAGCTGAGGCAGGAGGAGGGTCCAAAGCCAGTCTGTGAATATCATGGCTAGCCGGGAATACATGGGGGGCGGGGGGAAGAGAGCAAGATAAAAGGCAGGAAACACTTCGGTTCCCTAGGATCTTGGTATTGTAGGAAGAGCAATCTAAGCCTGTGTGATGAAGGCTAGAAAGCCTGTCCCTGAGCTACAATAGGATCTAGTGTTCTGAGATGTATGTTAAATGTTCATGGTTGGTGCTAGTGAGAGTTAATCTATAAAGACTTGAAAATGAGGGAAGATATGGCCTGGACAGAGACATGATGTTTATATCGAGTGGAAGTGAAAACTGTTTAATTCAAGTCTGCTTCAATGTCAAAGGTTCTGAAGAACCAGTCTTCGTCTCAGGCTAAGCCAAATTTTGTCATTTTCATCACAACAAAAAAGAGGGGCGAATGAAGAAAAGGAGATCTTCGGTCAGTACAAACACAAGCAAGATTGTGATTCTTGAACATGGTTTACTGGATCAAAATCTGCCCTAAATACTTTAATTCTCTGTGAGCCTAAGTGTGTGGGTGGTCTGAGCTCACCCAGCAGCCTCTGGGCAGGCGCGGCCTCGGTTCCATTTCTCGGGATTCTGAGCGGTTACTCACCAGCCATTGCTGCTGGAGCGACATAATCTCCAGACAAACACTGAGATACTGCAGAGCAATTACTTCGAAACAGTCCAATTAGTTTTAGACTTGTGTTTGGTTAAAAGCGTGCCCCTGGAAAGGTCGTGTGAAAAACTCTGAAGGACTTGGTGGAGTATTTGATGACTCCACAGTTCTCAGAATTGTCACCAAGCCCCGGGAGCTGAAAGTAGCTTCCTCCTGGGCTTTTTTGCGTCTGTGTTTTGAGACAGGACCTTATTGTATAGTCCTGACTGGCATGGAGCTTGCTATGTGGTCCTGGCTAGCACTAAACTTGCAGCGATCCTCCTGCCTCAACATCTACAGGGTTGGGAATAACGGTATACAATCCTACACCGGGCTCCTCCCTACCTTTAGGGGGCATCCTCCACTAAGACTCTCTGACTCCGTTAACCCACAAGCAACAGAGCTATAGGAGGAAATGTAATGAATGAAAAGCCTGAATGAACAAACTGCATTCTGCAATGTGCTCCTGAAGCAGTATCACATGAGCATGACTCCAGGCCAGAGAGAGATGGAAGATTCTCCCAGAGTGCCCCAGCTTTGGCCCCACCCTCTCCTTCAGTAACTTTATTGATGAGCTCCTAGCTGGCCTGGGACCCATCCCCTGCCTTCTGTTTTTACCTGCATCTCTGCCGGGCTTCCCTCAATATACCCTTTACCTGAGCTGTGTCATTACTCCCTCTGAATGGCTTCCGTTCTCGCTGAGACGGTGCTCTTCTGCAGTGAGTCACATTTGAAGCCTGGAGGTCTGTTTTCAACTCTGGGGAGACAGGTACTTTCCTCTGTGGCTCTCTATTCCAAAAGAATTCTTTTTTCCCAGTCAAGGTCTGGAAGGCAAAGCATGGCACTGCCACAGTCCCCACATGTGTCCCTGCACTGTGCACACTTGAACAGTTTGCAAAACAATATGGCACGTAGCAGAACCCAGCGGAGAGTAAGAATCATTTGAAGACATGAGGTTTTTAAACCTCATTTTAATAGGTAAGCCCAAAGCAATTTTTTCATATTTTCTCTATCCAGTAAAACCATTAGAACCCCGATAGCAATGAGGAACTGTTAATAAAACAAAAACATTAATAATAGTTCTTTTCCTACTTTTAATGAAAAGAATTAATCACTGACTTTAAGTACGCCTTTTTCTTTTTTAATGAGCATGAGTGGAGAAAGAATGTTGTTTGAGACTGGACCTCTGGCATGAAGTAATCACCAACAAAATCTAACCCAGGGCAGCAACACTGTCTCCAAGGGTAAACATACTACCAAGTTACCAAGGCTGATGACCTGAGTCCAGTCTCCAGAACCCATACGATAGAAGGAGAAAAGCAACTCTTGCAAGTTCTCTGAGCTTCACATGCGTGCTATGGCATGTACACATCCACACAGGTGCAATGAATAAATAATGAATGAATAAAAAATGTAATAGAAAAAAATTTAACTCTGCTTTCTCATGCTCAGGAAACTGATAGAAGTTGAAAAGTTGAATTCGGGTACAGGTAGAAATCCATATCCAAATATCTAATTGAGATTCAGCTGATTATAACAAAGCTTGATTATCTAATGCTTAACTGGACAAGAGGAATGCAGTGGAGGCTGGCTTGTACACTTGCTGGTGGCTCCTGCAGATTTTGATGAGAATTCACACACTAATACTGGGGTCCTCCTAGCTTCATATGCCGTGTTGATCCTTAGTGCAAAGAAATCACGTTTTGTTTTTTTTTTTTCTGGCATACACCTCTATTTTGGAACAATGACTTATAAAATTACAGGACTGAGGTGGTCATCCATAATTTGTGTTAGCAATCTTTCCAGAGTACATTTTATTATAAAGAAGATTTGGGAGGTTCAGACTTTTAATGTCAGACTTTGTCATATCCCACAAGCACTTTATCAACAGAACCACATTTAAGATGTGAGTTTTAATTAATAATTAGTTCATTAATTAAAAATCATCAAAACCTCATCTAGTGAATTCTCTTTCTAGAATAAATTCTCAGTTATATATCAAGCTTCCTGGCTTATTAGGAAATCTAAAACCTTAACAGAGGAACCCATTTATGGTTCCCGTTTTCCTTACATCATCACTCTCCTGCCTCGTATTGCATTACTTAGAAATAATGTTCTCCATGCACTTGTAGATTCTCTCACCCTTACACTCCCGAAAGACTGACACTGTGCCCACACTATGGCATAAGATTTTTTTTTAATGTGTACATGTACATGTCTGTGGGGAGGTATTGTGCAGATGAGCACAGGAGTCCTTGGGATCCAGAAGAGGGTGTTGGATCCCCTAGAACCAGAGCAACAGGCAGCTTTGAATTGCTTGATGTGAGTCCTTGGAAGCCATCTCCAGCCCACTAGAAGAGCAGCATGTGCTCGCAACCACTGAGCCATCTCTCCAGCTCCTCCTCATGAGACATTTGACATCTTAAGTCCCCAAATTGTAGCTATAACTCCCAAACCATTAGCTGTCTATTTCAGGCTATCTTATATGCAAAATGAAGGCAACCTGACAGCAAAGCTGAGTGGCAACTGAAGCAGCTTGCAAAGGACATTCTGCCTCTACCACTCCTGCTCAAAGTTTGCTTTGGCAATCACTTGCCTTGACTTGTCTTTGATACTGTCTGTGTTACCCCTGGACTCTTAGTCTGCACCCATATTTATTCTGTTCCCACCCTCTGTCTGTTCTTTATAGTGATCCCTATTCCCGCTTCCTGGATCCCTCTCTGCAGCCTGACCACTTCGTTGCTTCTTCCTCAGCCACTCGGCTTGGGATGATGCCTGATTTGGCTTCTGGGATCTTCTTCGGTCAGTGTTATCTGCACCTTAAAGATATCTTCCTGATCTAGCAAGTAAAAGTCAGACTAAGAAAGTGAAAGAAGAAAATCTAGGACTCTTATTTAACATAATCATGATCAAGTAAGTGAAGCATTGATTAAAACTCAGTGGATGCAAAAGTCTGGTGTGCAAGAACCCTCAGCAACGAGTGTGTGACTGGTTATGGTGGGAGACAGTGTCTCCTGCAGAGGGGGTGGTGGCTGCCAGTTAGGCAGACAATTTGTTAAGTGGAGGACGGTTACTATATTCACTACAAGTTACGTCTAGAATTGCTGTCTAGTCTACAAGAGAAAGGGGGAAGGAAGAGAAGTACAAAGAAAAATTTATGTCAAACAGTCACCTTAAGCATATGACATTCTCAGGAGGAGACAATTCAGGGAGGAAGCTCCTTCAGCAACTGGATTCCACTTCCCATAGCCCAGAACGACCAGTGACCTGGTTGCTTCATTTAGTGAAGACATGCACAGGAAATTAAAATAATATCAAAGTGGAAGGAACATGAACTTAAAAATCACCATAGACTGCTATTACTATTAATGCAATCATAGTACGGTTCTAATTGGACCGATTGGTAGAGGTTAATTGCAACTTGGTACATTATTCCTTCATCTATTTGAAATCTTTGAAGGGACTCTGTGCCCACACTGAGGTGGCTTCGAGAGACTAAAACCCTTTCTGCTGCTGTGCCAGCCACGGCATGTTTAAACAGCACTGCTGCTAATGTGCCTTTACCAGCAAGTGTGGGCCAGGAGAGTCTGAAGAAATAGGAATCGCTGCCAAACCAGGAAATCAACTACTAAACCTATCTGTGCTTCAAAAAAAAATGCATCTATTCACACTTAGTGAATCCATGTAAAAAACCTTTCTTGTCACAGGTGTCCTTCACTCGAGGACCTAATTGAGAAGCGGCTGCTGGCTGCTCAGACCTGCCATCAGGGCACCAAGTGACAGCTCTGATCCTTCAACCTCTTCCCCCCCCCCATTCACCTACAGCCCTGATGGTCAACAAAGGGTTTCTCAGAGCTCATTCAGTTGGACTGAGGCCCAGGAAGGAGGAAGCCTAGCAGAAGGTCTGGCTGGGAACAATCGTCAACTGTGTGCTGGGCATGATCAAGAACAGGCGTTGCTTTAGCATTTAGAAAGGAAGATGAGAAACAGGACAGAGTTAGAAATGCATAAAGTACATTCTTGCATTTGCTTGATTATGGCTCTTTTAAAACATAGGTAAATCATATGCTGAGATATATTTTTATATCTTTTTCAATTCCTGTCCCAGTTATTTCTTAAATGGTAATTACACTGAGGAGGCAGCTGCACAAACATGAGGACCTGAATGTGGATCCTCATCATCCATATAAAGGCTGAGTATGGTCTTGTGGGCCTGTAAGTGCATCACTGATGGGCAGAGACAGGAGGATCCTAGGAGCCTTGATGGAATGGTGAGCTCCAGATGCAATGAACCCCCAGGTCTCATGGGAATAAGAGAGACATATGGAGTAGGACACCGGACATCCTCTTCTGACCTCCATGCACTCATAAGCATGTGCATTCACATACATGGGCATACATGCATATACGTGTACATACATATATGCATATCACACACAAGAAAATAGAAATGAAATAAAAATAGAAACCATGTTCTTTCTTCACAGGGAAGCTCTTGGTAATTACAGTGTAGTGTAACAGATAAGAACAGGGGCTGCACACAGACTCCTTAAATTCAAATCCCACTCCAACAACTACCTGGAACACATCATATAACCGTCCTGTATTGTACAGTCCTCCGTTGAATGTAAATCACTTGGAAGAAATAGCTTGTGCATTGTTGTCCTTCGGGTATGAGTGATCTAATGATTTGCTGATTCCTAAAAGACTATGAAATGGGAAGGTGAAGCAGACTCCATTAGTAAAGTGGTGTCATAGGCTGGGTAATCTGGAGCCATTCAAGTTAGGTCTCCAGAAACAATGGCTAAGACAAGATGTACATAGACCAGGACACTAGTGGGTGGGAGTGGAGCTGTGTCTTCAGTGCCAAGTGAAGAATACCTTGACACAGAAAATAAGAGGCCTGACTTCTACTCCAACCACGTAGATAATCTTAACTAGCTGTGTGATTTTGTTACTATCATTTTGGCTCTTTGGACTTCAGAGATTTTTATATCCATTAGTACTATCATGTAGAACTCCGTGAGGGGATGGATATTCTCTAAGTCTCTACTGAACATTAAAGTGTGGTAAGACCTACCAGAGATCTCCATTTTCATTGTGATTTTATTTGATTTTAGTGAGAGTTAAATATACCCAGCCACATGCAGTCCATGACTACCATGTTGGACAGCACAGATAGGATATGGTCTGTCATATAATACACAAGGTTTCTATAGATTAAGATGTAGAGATTACGCATTTTAAGAGCTAATCACATCTCTAGGGTCTACACACTTTGCAAAACACGTAAAGACAAATACATATGAAGAACACTAAGAAGAATATCGATCCTGAGAAATGCAAAGTGGTCCTGTCTGGAATCAGGGGAGTGTGGTAACACCCCCGGGGATGGTTTCCAAACCCTCGGAAGAGACAGGTGTGAAATGTCTCACTTTCTGAAAGCCAAGACCTAACCACTGGCACTTCCTGATTACTTGCTGTGAAATGAGTCATTTAATTCTCAACAACTGTATGATGGTTGTATACTGCTGTTCTTGACTACTATATGGAGAAAAGGTGGAGAAAAGGAGGCACAGACACATGCTGAGTAGCTTGTTCTCAGGCCATCCAGTTAAAAGTGGATGAGCCCAGATATGGACTTACACTATCTATTCTAGAGGTTTATTGTGTGAAAAAGAAAACGAACATTGTAAGGCATAATAGCATAATGTAGAGTAGTGCTCAAATAAAAATCGTTTGATTAGTTTGCACACAACAAACACACCCCTATTATTTTCAAAATGCTACAAACGGCCCAGAAACTGCCCCTTTCCTAACTCACTCAGTTACTGCTCATCTCTACTGATCTAAGGATAACCACTATGCTGAGTTCTGAAACTATAAATCATGAGAGTTTAACCACCATCATAAATGTATATCAAGCACATGTTACAAGAACAACAGCCATTTGGTGGCCTCAAATCCATGTTATAAACGTGGGCATTTCACAGATAGGAGAGACATTATTCATTGGGGCACATAGCAGCCAAATGTCTTCTCTAAGACAGCCACTGTGTTATGTTCTTGGGGTTCAACATTCATCAAAACAGACTGAGTTCCTCCACTGTGCAACTTTCAGTCCTTTGTCTCACAGACACACCAGCCGGTGTCTTGGAAAATGAAGGAAGATTATTTAGTGGTCTCAGTGGTGACTGACAGACAACCTCAGGTGTGGTGGCAATGCTGGTGCTGTCATCACATTGAAGAGTTGCCCTGGACCTAGACCCTAGAATTTTAGTGGGATTCTTTGGAGTCTTCTGGAGTTTTGGAAGAGTTTTTAGAGCTCATTGCATGGTTTTGCACTAAAAATAACTCCATAAACAATTTCTAAATATGTCTTTATAAGCAATAACTTCAGAAAAGCCTACAGGCTTAATGTAACCAGAGAAATTACATCATGAAATGGACGGTGTGGGACTATTGCATGACTGGGAGGGGAAAGAACGCCAGGGAATTCCACCCCAACTGATGAGGAATGGTTGCTCTCTACCAACAAATAACCAGGCAATTCTCACTAATGTTTTCCAGTTGGAGAAAGAGACTGATGCAAGATGGTGAAGAGTTCAGTGGTATTTCCAAACATTCTGGAATATACAAAAGCAAAGGGACCAATGACAGTAAAAAGTTTCCTGGTGCTACTAAGAACTGAGCTGATTCCAGGAGGGCTGATTCCAGTAGCCAATCAGTGGCTTAGCAAGGTTGTAGGAGGACATCAAGTCCTAAGTGCGCCCATCTCAGAATCCACTTGATCTCCCCCACGGGATGCATATGACTAAATGACCCTTGGGAGTTGTGCAAACCTACCAACACACCACGAGGTCAGCTGCTTAGACATTTGGTTTTTCTCAATGCTGAGAACACAGCCTGGGAGCCATGCAGGAACTGTGCCATGACTGTTTTTTCTCATGCAAGTTTGGTTCTCACACTAGCTGGAGCTCTTCCATCTACTGTACAGTGAAAACACACATTGAGAACAAATGAAATTGCATCTCGGGGGAGGAGAGAGGCCGCATTATCTCCTATTACCCAACCCCATGTGATCCAACCAGTCTCACCCATCCTTGAGTCAAATCCACATGGTTGATGGAGCCTAACTAACCCTGAGTGCCCTAGGCTAATCATTATAAACAACTAGAGGGTGTGTTATAAACAAAACTGACCACAGAGAGCTGGCAAGGGATGTACAAACCATTTATGCAAAAGTACCAGTCCTGACCACCAGGCAGGCTCCTGGGAGTTTTGCTACCCCTGAGGAGCAGCCAGTCCTCCTAAAAGGCCTTGCATGGCTCAGCAAACTCTTGACAGATGAAAAATGTGACCAAGAAAATAAGGGCTAGACAGCTAAACCTGCCTTGCTTCCAGTCTCTATTTACCACTGTCTCCTCCTGAATTGAGAGGGCATGGGCACTCAGGCCTTGTGCCTTAACTGACAATATAACACAACAGTTTCCTTCAAGGGACCTATTCTTTTATTAATTCTTTTACTCAGAAAATTTTTAGTGACCACCTGCTATGTGCCAGGTAGTCGCCTAGATGCTAGGTTCATGTCAATGTGCAAGACAAAAACAAACAAACAAGTAATTTCCTTCAGGGAAGTTGCCTTCTGATGAGGGAAAGACAAGCAAATAAATGCATAATTTAATATCATAACAGCATGAAGGAAATTAAAGAAAGCCAAGGAAGGTTGGAAAGTCTGTAGGGTGGGATGAAGTCCTGAGTGAGTATATATGTCCATGCCCCAATGCCATGGGAATAGGAAGGCCTGATATCCTGAGTCAGGCTCAGGGGAATTACAAGGCCTTCCCCTAGTCTAAGTATTAATATTGACAATATTGACAAAGCACTGGCTATATATTCCTGGTCCTGGTGACTGAAGCCTGAGACTGCTCCCCTACAACAGGCCTGTATTGTGATTAACCCCCTTGTTCCTGCTGCACATAATAAATGCACTGAACTTACGGGGGCCGCTGCTGGCATGTCTTCATCAAAATGCACAGCCCACCTGATCTGGGCTTTTCTGCCATTTCTTCGTTCCCCAAGTCGTGTCAATTCCAAAGTAACACATGGCCTCACTGCTTTAAAAAAAAAAAAAAAAAAAGGGCAGTCAGGAAAAAAAAAATTCCTTTAGAGAACTGGTGTTAGAGACCAGAGTTAATAATATGAACAAGTCACACACACACACATATGCAGCAGAAATAGCAATACAGAGGCTAGGAGGTGGAGACACTGTTGGCAAGAAGACCAGGCTCTGTGTAAGAGGCAAGAAGACCAGGCTCTGTGTAAGAGGCAAGAAGGTTGGTGGGGAGTAAAAGGTGAAACCAGAGGCTGGCAGGTGCCTGACCATACAGAACTCTGATAATGACTCTGTGTTTTATTTAATCTAGGGGTGTGGGAACCCATTTGAGCAAGGTCAAGATGTGGTTTCTATAGCAAAACTCTGTGGCTCTTGGGGAGTCTATTCCATTGCAGGAAAAGACTGAGAAGCAAACAGCTAGCTGGAGATGAGACAGTCAGCAAGGATTTGGGAAGAGTTACCAAGACCACTCAAATTGTTGGTGTTAGCAGCGATGGGCACATCTAATTTGTACCCTGATGGGCTGTAGACCTCTCACAGCACATGCAGCCCTTGTGTTCTGTTACCCCACCCCACCCCCTGCCTGCCACTTCCATAGGCTGTTCTCCCTAGATTCACCCGAGGCTCCTGTCACCGTGAATCACCCATCCTCAACGGCATAATTTCTTCATTACTAGAATGTGCTGATTCTTCTACATAAACTGACAGTCTCGGTGTTGGATGCCTGAGGACTCTCATCACCCTTCAGGAGACAGTTTAAAAGTGTCTTCTATGCACGGGATAGTGTTTCCCTTACCACGCATCACACAGCTCTGAAGTCTAGACAGGTGGCATTGAACAAGAGTAAATAATCCAGACCTGTTCATCTGGCTTGTTGGGGTTGGGTGGATACCACACCTCTATGGTAGTAGAAGTAAGTCACTCCAGAAGGATCTCGTAAACTCCCGGTGCCATTCAATAGGAAGCAGGCAACCTCTGGAAAAAGGAAAAGCCAAGGCAGAGTGGGAAAGAAATTCCCAGGAGCTGGGGGTAGGGGCAGACATGCCTGATGGGTTCCATTTTTTGGATCGGACTGACCCTGGACTCTGGAGCTCTGCAGGCAGCCAGCCCAGGAGCAAGCCAGCGAGCAACTGCATTCCAGTGCCAGGTCTGTCCCTGCTTAGAGGGGACTGGTGAAAGGGGCAGAGTTTCTGCTCCCCAGAGGTGAGGTGACTGGGCACAGCAAAAGAGAAGTGGATAGCTGTGAATAGGTGGGCAATCACCCTCTAAAGGATGCTGGTCTTCCATTGAATGAAATGTTAATTAAGTTCCTGAACAGAACACCAACAGCTCTGGCTCTAAGACCAACAATCAATACACCAAGAAATCAAATAATTCAATCAAAAAATGGGAAACAGAGCTAAACCGAGATTCACAAAAGAGGAATCTCTCAATGGCTGAGAGACACTTGAAAAAATGCTCAATATCCTTAATCATTAGAGAAATACAACTCAAGATAACTCTGAGATTCCATCTCACACCTGTCTGAATGGCTAAGATAAGAAATTCTAATGACAGCACATGTTGGAGAAGTTGTGGAGAAAGGGGAACACTCCTCCATTGCTGTTGGGAATACAAGCTTGTACAACCACTATGGAAATTGTCTGGGAATATCTTAGAAAACTCGGAATAGCTCCACCTCAAGACCCAGCCATTCCATCTCTAGGCATACATCCAGAAGATCCCTCACCAAATCACAAGGACATCTCCTCAGTTATGTTTATAGCAGCTTTATTTGTAATAGCTAGAAACTGAAAACAACCCAGATGTCTCTCAACCGAAGAATGGGTTTTAAAACTATAGTACATTTACACAATGGAATACTACTCAGCTATCAGAATCAAGGGAATCATGAAATTTCCTCTCAAATGGATGGAACTAGAAAAGCTCATCCTGGGTGAGCTAACCCAGACCCAGAAAGATGCACATGGCATCTATTCACTTATAATTGGATTTTAGCCATACAGTACAGGATAACTATTGTACAACCAACAGACCAAAAGGAACAGGAACATAGACTTTGTTGATGAGACACTTTGCCCTAGTGGTGCTGCCTTGTGGGTCCCCAGTGTATGAGGAGGCTCTTGGCCCTCATGTGACTGCTGAACTGGGGTGGGGGACTGATGTGTGGGGACACCCCACTTTGGAAGAGTAGGATGGAAGGGTGGGAGGGTGGGACTGGGAGGGGTGGAGGGGGGCATTGTGATGCAGATGTGGCTTGAAGTAGTGAATAAACACTAAAAAGTGTTAAGTAAGGAGCTGCCGGTGGCATTCAGATCTTCACTCAGGAGAAGACAGCAATTTTAGCTCAAGAACTGGAGACCCTGACCCGTTTCAGAGTTAAAATAAAGTTAGCACCTTGAATAAAATCAAGGCTGCAGAAATTCCAACGAGGCAACCGTGATCTGACCGTCCGCTCAGCAGCAAGGCATGGCTGGGAGAAAGAGCAGATTTTGATTCAAAAGATTCGAATCCTGACTCAGTCTAAGTATGATTGAGTGACAACAAAGTAGTCACACCACCACCGCCAAACTGTCTTCTCATCTGTAAAAAGAAAACAATAGTAATTAATTTACAGTGCTGCTGCAAGAATTAAATGAAATCATGCACTAAATCACTCTGTTTATGGGGAATATAATATGAATATAAATTTGTTTATTTCTTAGAATTATAGTGCAGCATACAGTATGTCTACAACATGCTGATTTTATTGTTATTAACAAGACCGTATCTGTTCTGGAATTTTTTTTTTTTTTTTTGTCAATTTGACACAAGCTACAGTCATCTCAGAAGAAGGAATCTTAATTGAGAAAATGCTTTTATAAGGTTGGCCTGTATACAGGTCTGTGGGGGCTTTGTCTTGATTAGCAATTGATATGGGAGGGTCCAGTCCACTGTGGGTGGTGCTGTCCCTAGGCTAGTGGTCCTGGGGTGTATGCTGAGTAAGCTAGGAGAAGCAAGCCAGTAAACAGCGTTCATTCATGACCTCTGCTTCAGTTCCTCCCCTGACCTCATCAGTGACAGAGTGTGCCATGAGTTATAAAATGAAACACAACCTTTTCCTCCCCACATTTGCTTTTGGTCATTACTTTATTTTTTTAAATCACAGCAATAGAAACAAAAACAACAACGAAATTCACTAGAAATATTGAGCTCTAAGTGTGCATACGCTAACCTACAACCATGAAAGTTGTTGAACTGTTTTCTTTCTGTTCAAGAGAGCTATGGAAAATGAAAGAAATCCTTGAGAGAAACATAAAGGCTGGGAAAAACTCAGTCTTTTTCAATAACTCATTATATTCCATGTTTTACTTGCCAAATATTGACTCAGAATGTTGTTTCCTCATGAAAACTGACTAATCCTGGAGAGAGAGAGAAAAAAAAATCAACTGACAGGAAAGAAAGGTGTAAGTTAGAAAGGGTAAATGCAAGGGCAGAAAGCAGTTTGACAACTCTAAATGCAGAAAGATCATGCACTGAAGCCTCAGGAGGAGATGCGCAAAAGGCAGAGAACTCGGAGGACGGGGAGAAAAGGATTAAATCCCACAACTTACAGAACCTTACTAAGACATCATAAGCCAAACAGAATGGGTAGCAGCCATGAAGATTATAAGGGAAGAGACACAATTGCAAAGGAAGAGTGCCTTGTTTCCCCAGTACTTAAGGGAGGGCAAACGCAAACAAGATGCCTCTTTCTTATCAGATGAGCAAAGGTTTCAAAGGGCACTAACACCCAGTACTAGCGAGAGTGTAGGAAGTGGGCCCTCTCATAAGCTGTTGGTGGGAATTAATTTTGGTACAACCTTTCTGGAAGGCAATCTGGCAGCACCTATAACAATTTAAAATATGCAAACTCCTTGACCCACCTGTTCCACATCTAGGAATTTACCCTAAAGAAGTAGCAATACAAAGGCAAAAGGTGTCTCTATGAAGTTACTTTTTCCATGGAGTTATTTAGTACATTTGAAACGATCTTAGTTCTAAAATTTATTTGTCTATTTATTGTTATGATGTGTGTGCGTGTGGTGTGTATAGTGTGTGTGTGATTGTGTCTGTGTGTGTATGTGTAGTGTATGCAGTGTGTCTGTGTGTGATCTGTGTCTGTGTGTGTGTAGTGTGTGTCTGTGTGTGAGTGTGTGTGTGATGTGTGTCTGTGTGTGTGTCTGTGTGTCTATATGTGTCTATATGCGTATGTACTGTGTGTCTATTTGTATGTGTGTGATGTGTATCTGTCTGTGCCTGTCTGTGTGTGTGTGATATGTATCTGTGTGTGTCTGTGTGTGTGTGATATGTATCTGTGTGTGTGTCTGTGTGTGTGATGTGTGTCTGTGTGTCTCTGTGTGTGTGATGTGTGTCTGTGTGTCCATGTGTAGTGTATACAGTGTGTGTTTGTGTGTGTGTCTGTTTGTCTGTATGTGTCTATGTGCGTGTGTACTGTGTATCTGTTTGTCTGTGTGTGTAGTGTGTGTCTGTGTGTGAGTATGTGTGTGATGTGTATCTGTCTGTGTGTGTCTGTTTATGTGTGTGTGTCTGTGTGTGTGATGTGTATCTGTCTGTGTGTGTGTTCATATGTGTGTGATGTGTGTCTGTGCGTCTGTGTGTCTGTGTGTGTGTGATGTGTATCTGTCTGTGTGTGTTTTTATATGTATGTTTGTGTGTATGCATGTCTGTTTGTATTTGAGTGACTTGTGTCTGTGTGTCTGTGTGTATGTGTGTTTGGAGACTGGGCTGTGTGCTATGTGCACATGTAGAGGTAAGAAGATAACTTTGTGGAGTCAATTTTCTCCTCCATCTTTATGTAGACTACAGGAATCAGTCTCAAGCTGCCAGGCCTTCAAGGAAAACATATTTGTCTGATAAGACATCTCACTGGCACTTGGAAGTACCTATACAGAGAGAGGAAATGCAGAAATTATGGCATGTACATGAAGTAGAGCATTAAAAATGGTGATGTAGACATACCCACATGAAGAGATAGCTTAATGAATTACCAAAATATATATCAAATGGTGATTGTATCAGTCTCATTAATACTTGCAGATGGAAATGGCAGTTCAATTTTCTATATTTCTTGATGCTTCTAGTGTAGCAAGCATGTAAAAATACTTACATTAAAAGAGGCAAAGGTATTTCTAGAGCAACATTTTAATAAAGAAAATAAACCTGTTTTTACAACTGTTATTTTAAGCTATAAGATTTGTAGTATGGTTTCCATTTTTCTTGATAGAATCCATTGAGATCGCCTCTAGTCTGTTCCAATATAATATTACTTCTGAGACAGTTTGATTTGTTCTTCTCATCTCAAGAAGATGGTCTACGATAAAAGCTGAAATAAAAGTTTCACGAGTCCTCCCCCATAGCCTAATCCTTCCCTAGTGGTGTCTGCTTCCTTGGTTACTAGCTCAGAATCAAAGAAGGGAGTGAACATTTCTCAAAAGTTACTATCCTCTTTTCTCTGAAGAGACCACGGTCTCAGGCTTGCTGCTAACTTTATTCTAAAGAACCACTCAATTCCCTTTAAAAACAAAACAACAACAAAACCCCAGTCAGTTCAGTTAAAAAAAAAAAAAATGTGTTCAGGGCTACTGAACAACCAGAATAAGAAATTTTGTTACCTAATCACCCAGTCTCTCAAGTGGGATCGCATGAAGTTGATTTTATTTACTTGGTCTGTAACTTTAGCAAATTACTCTCAGCTCCAATTTTCCCATCTATAAAATAACCATATTATCTTCCTTCAAAGGATTACTGAGAAAACCACAATCAAATCCCATGCACACCACCTAGCCCAATGCCTGACACTGAGAAGGGCTACACATAAGTGTCTTAGTTATCTGTGGTGTTAACTACTCTCGTTTCTATTGGTCAGAAACATGCAGTCTCCCAGCTTGTTCAAGTACTTACTGGCAAGAGGCAGTTCCTGTGAGCTGTGGGGTGAGGAGCCTCTCTCCATGGCTGTTCACATCAGGGTACCTCGGTTCATCAGAGTGAGCATGGGAGAACACCAGGGTGAGGAAGTATATAATCAAGGCGGGAATTGCAGGCTTGTATTGTGCATTCTTCAATGTGATACCATGTTACTTTCACCGTATTCTTTTCTTTACATGGAACCCACCAAGCCCAGCCCACACACAATGGAAAGAAGAAATAAACACATGGAGGTAGGATTACCGGGAGCCATTTTCGAAATGCCCTCTCAGACCATTAGCTGTGCTTTCCCAGGGTAATACTGACTTCTGAGAAGTATCCTGGGTGGGATTTGTAGGGATTGAAAACCCAGACAAATAGCTGAATGTCCAACTGAGGTTAATGGGTCATTTTATGTGAATTATTGTCTGTGTTGACATGGTGACGAGTACTTCGTGGATGGATCCCGCCACAAATGAAAGAGTGGGTGCTATAAAAGTCTACTTTGATGCTTATATTACAAAATAGTGAGGGTTTCTTACTTCCAAACATAACCCAACTCTGCTTTACCCAGCCTTTAAAGGAGTTGGACACCACCCAGGCTCTTGGGTCACCCTCCTGCCTTCCCACCCCCACCCCCCACCACTAAAAGCAAAGGTACACAGCCCAATATTCAGAGTTGATCCAAGCCAAGCCTACCTCTTACTCTCTTCTGGCTCTTAACTGCCCCCACGCTATTGTTTCATCTTCAAGGTTTACTGTGTGAGAAGCCTCCATATTCGCTTCATTTCTCACAACACCCAAGAGATTTTCTGTTGCTTCATTTTTGAAAGCAATTCAGTCTTCCCAAGGTATGTTGGTTTGTTTTCCATAACTGTATCAAAATACCTAAATTGAGGTAATGTGCAAAGAAAGGGGGTAAGTTTAGCTCACACTTTTGTAATTCCAGAGTGTTGTATGGACATTGGCTGAGCTTGAGAGCGGCCCACTTTAGCTACATGACACCACAGTGGATAGCACCATGGTGGGAGAGTTGACAAGAGGGAAAGGACAGTAATAAGGGAAGCCAGAGAAAAGGGAGAGACTGGTTTTGCTCTTTAGTAACAATTCTCTTAGAGGCATGAGCTGTAGCTCCTGTGAGAAATACAGAGACCAGTAGCAGTCGTCTCAATGACTATTATTCATTTTTTAAAAGGCTCTATGCCTTTCAACATTGCCAAACCCAGGACCAGGCTTCCAATGTGAACCTTTGGGAGACTCATTCAGACCACAGCATCCTGTCCCTGGGCCCTGGGCCATAAACTTTCCCACAACACTTATTTTTTCATCCCCCGTGGTCTCCAAATCTCAACTTACTCCAACATCACTCAGAAAACAGAAGTTACATCTGAGATTCAAGAATAACTCTGTCAAGATACAAGTCAGGAAAAATAAATATAAATTTTTTTTTACAAACTATTTACTTCTAAGATGCCATACCAGGACATGGGTTCCTATGGGGAAAATAGGAAATATAAAGGAGAAATAGGCCTAAACCAAAACCAGAACTCATCAGGAAAGACTTTAGATATTACAGTTTGGGAGCTGGGCCCCAAGGCCCTTAGGGGGCTCTACCCATGGCTTTGCTGGTTCTGCCCGTGAGCCAGCTGCAGCTTCCGGGTTGCTTGCTGCTGTCTGCAGCTTCTGTTTTAGCTGGTTTGGCACACTCTGTTCTGCTGTCATAGGAGTCCAGCTGTAGCTCTTCTGCCTACAGACCCACTAACCCTTCTTCCAGTGGGGAATCTCTGTGCAGTTGCACCCTTGCAACCTAATTCTTGGGCCTTCCTGTGAATCTGTGAAAGGTCCCATGACCCCATCAGACCCCCTTGCACCTTCAGGGCTAGCACTGTGTAGGTCCCAATAGCGTGGTCTGCACCTGTGCTCACATGATCCACAGCAGGAGCTACTACGGAGTCTTCACGGCTGGAAAGCACAAAACAGAATCCCGTGGTACCCTTGAGCAACAAACCCATGGAGGGTAAGAACTCGGTCAAGATTCAAGAGGTCAGCTGGACATCCAAATGAAAAACAGTGAGCACAGGCTTTGGTTCCACAGTATGCCAAAATTAATTTAATAGACACAAATATGAGTATGAAAAATTACTCAGCTCCTAAAAGAAAATATGAAAAATCTTTTCTAATTGGAGGCATGCAAAGGCTTCTTATGCACCACAACACTAATTTAAAAAGAAGCACTGATATATCATAATTCTTACAAAATCAAAAATTTTCATTATCAAAAGATATTTTAACTGAAAATATAAGCCATAGATTGTGTATGTGTGTGTGTGTGTGTGTGTGTCTAGCAAAGTACTTATGCATGGAGTATATTTTTTAAACCAACAATAAAAACTCAATCAATCTGACGTTAGAATGAGCAAGCACCCTGTATTGGTTACCTTTCTCTTGCTGTGATAAAACACCATGACCAAAGCAACTTATAGAAGAAAGTTTGTTTTGGCTTATGGCTCCAGATGGTTAGAGTTTATAATAACAGGGAAGCAGAGCAGCTGGCAGCAGGTGTGGCAGCTGGACAGGAAAGCTGAGAGCTTGCATCCTTTATCTCAAGCATGAAGCAGAGAGCAAACTTCAAGTGGTTCAAAGCTTTTACTCTCAAAACCTGCCTTCTATGTTGAACTTCCTCCAGGAAGTCCACACTTTCTAAACCTCCACAACAGAGCCACTGGCTGGATACCAAGTGTCCAAATGCCTGAGATGACTGGGGACATTGCCCATTCAAAACACCACATACCTGAACAGCATTTCACACACACACACACACACACACACACACACACACACACACACACACACACACACACACACACAGTGAGAGAGAGAAAGAGAGAGAGAGATAGAAATGCATTTGCATGGCCATAATGCACATGGAAAACACTTGGCAGCATTGGTTACCATTGAAACACATTGAAGCCACAACAGGTAGCATGATCTGCCCTTGGAATGGCAAGGAAGAAAACCAACAACAATAAATGTTGTGAAGGAGTCGTAGAGGAACTGGAACCGCATATGTCACTGATTGGAATGAGAATGTTACAATTGCTTTGGAAACATATTGGATGGTTTCTATTACAGTGAAACATCACCTGTCCCATGACTCAGCAATTCCACTACTAAGTTTGTAATAGTGAGAAATAAATACACATTCTCAAAAAAGAGTTGTTTAAGAAGAACGCCCATGAAAAATTTCTTCACAGTAGCTGAAAAGCATTAAATACTCACAAATGTCTATTAACAGGAGAATGGGCAAATAATTTGTTCAAGATCATCTTCCATGTGTAGCAATAAAAAGAAATGAATTCACTGGCCTGCAACAACATGATATTAGATATGTCTACATATCCACTAATGAGCACTTTAGAATTCTATTTGATTTTCAGGAATAGGCAGAACTAGTCTATGTATATAAAAGAAAGAATGATGCTACCTTGAATTGGGGAAGGGGGTACTCTTGACTAGAGAGAATCATGATCTAATTTTCTCTGGTGTTTTAGATTTTGAACTAAGTGATGACTACATAATCACATGAATTTTTGTCTTTGAATTAGAATTCTTAATATATAATATAAAAACAAACCTCAATAAACATTGAAGAATACTCAAAATAACATTGAAGTGTTCTATTCTAATTGAGCAAAATTCTAGGCTCACTTTCATTACCTCCTTTGTGTTAGTGACTTGTGTCATTGCTGTGGCAAAGTGACCCACGAAAGCAATTCAATGGAGGAAGGGTTATTTTGGCTTAAAATTCTAGGGTACAGTTTACCATGAAGTGAAAACAGGAGCTTGAGGCAGCTAGTCACATTGCATTCTCCAGCAGGAAGCAGAGAGAGATGGATGTTGGAACTCAGCTCCTATTCTCCTTTTTATGGAGTCCACAAACTCAGCCTAGGGAATGGTGCCACCCACAATGATCTTCCTACCTCAATTAACCTACTGTAGATAATCTCACAAAGGTGTACCCAGAAGCTTGTATCTCAGGTGATTCTCAATCCCAAAAACTTAATGATCGGTGTTAATCCCCAAACAGTCCAACAACAGAAGAGAAAGAAAAAACAACTTTCAACATTCTACCATGTCCAATTTTGGGAAATATACTCATGTACCCTTCCCTGTTAAGAATGACTTGGATAAGAAATCACTTATCAAAGAGTATAGGCAGATTCATGGAACCACAGATTGTCCCAGGACTGGCAGTCTAGGCTCCTTGGGAATGCAGGAAGAGAGCCAGCTCCCACTCATGCACCCTAACTCCCGGCTCAACCAGAAATTCAGGAGCAGTTTCCTCACACACTCACAAGGCAGTGGGAGATCTTCACTCCCTGCCGTTTTTTCTCATGGCTTACTTGACAGATGAACCCAATAGTGGGGGTTGAGGGAGGGGGGGTTCATCTTGGTAAACAGGAGACTGACAAATCAGCTCTAAGATCTAAGATTGTTCAAAGGAATCAGCCTATTCATGGGGCGGTCCAAGCTGACATAGAGTGGGTGTCTAACTGTCAGCGGTGTCAGGGCTGAATATGAAGACTAAAGGAACGTGTTTAGTAAGACATACTTTTCGTGCACACAGGAGCATGGGTGGGGAGGAAGTCAGTGTGTTCCCAGGGTCTCTGCTGGCTGACTGCCTCTGCTACCATAATCCGTCCTCCGGGTTTCTTGCTGTATGAAACAGAACTAGACCCAGGCTTTGGAGCCAAAGGCACAATCTACATGTTGTAAGTGCTCACCAACAGTTTAGACACTGTCTTTATGTAAGGCAGTAGCCATAGCTCTAAGCAATTTTGCTCCAATACAAGGAAACCATATTCTAGGGGAGCTCAATGAGTTAGTTCCACTTTCTGTCCTGTCCACAGTCCTTTGTCCTCAACTTCCAAGGATGTCAATATCTTCTCTTGCCTTACCATTCATAACATTGCACCAAGAAATACTGACTTTACAAAATTATTTATTTACAGACTTACACTTTAATATTTAAGACTTAAGAACCAGCATCTACATGAATATATGAAAAAAATGTTTCTGATGAACTCTTAAAAGAATAAATGTGGAATTCTCAAGTTCAGATTTTAAAAGTTATTGGCAAGCTCCCCACTACCAACAACCCTTTGAAAGGGACAAGAATCATCTTCAATAATAAGACCTTTCCTGTGATGTGTGATGTAAAATCAACAAAGAGGAGACCACCACCCATCCTCACATGCTACTGCTCCTGTTACACTTGAGTGTGTGCACATTAATGCTGTGTGTCCTGCCACCACCCTTTGAATGAGCTCTTCTAATAAAAAATGAAAGCTACTTGCATTTCTATGTTAATTTTTAAAAAAAGAGCATTGCTCTACCCAAGAACCACAACATTCACTTGTGAAGGTTAAGGCAGGAAGAAAACTTCCTTGGCAAATATATTGAAGGGCCATAAAGTCCAAACATCAGTTGCCAACTGTTCATTGTGCTTGGGATCGCTAAGCGTGTAAGAGTGTGTGAAATCCTCTAGCCATGCCACTCCGTGAAACCAGCTGACAGGACATTCTCCTCATCACTTCACCCTTATTCTTGTGGCAGCCACACTGATGCATCTCCCCTCAGTCTCAGCTCCAGACAATTTCTGCTCAGTGGACCAGAGATGGACTTGGGTGGAAAGGGAGCTTTGAGGCACTAGCAAACACTGAAGTAGTGGAAGCAATTATGTTTCAAAACAGAACATGGAGGGTAGGAAAAGGTAAGGGTCAAGATAGAGACCTCAGATGTTCTGAAAGTTTGACAAGACATCGTGACAGACAGAATAAGGGACAAGGAATTTGTCCCCACATGAGAGTACCATACTTCAGTGCATGCTGATGGACTATCACTTGTTACGACTCTGTCTTCTTTCTGTTGAGCATCATGAGAGCAGGAATCTTGCCTTCATGTGTGAGGCTTTCCATGGGTGTGTGGCTGCTCCAAGAGAGGGAAGGGGAGAAGCAGAGTCAATAAGGAGTGGGGAGGACATGGCATAGGAACCAGGAAGACATCAGGAGGAAAGCAATAGAGAAGTATCATTTCTGCAAAGATTCCTAGAGTAGCCCACTGTGACAAAGCCAGAGCCTTGGTGGCCCAGTTATGTTCTGATATGAAAGAGCCACCACCAAGAAGAGCCTGGGTACAGCATCCGAATCCGTGTCCAACTGAAGCAGCTGGTTTGGAAGGTGGGGGTGAGGCGAATCAAGGCCAGTTCTGGGAACTGGTTCAGAGGAGTCCGGAGCCCTGCCCTGCAGAGTCCGCCAATATTTTCAAGATCTACCAGGAAACAATAACAACGTCAGCACTGTCAAGGCACCTGAAGTGAAAACAGTTTCCCTGGTTCCCTGTGCCACTTAAAGGGAAAACAGTAAAACAGACTTTGAGAACTCAACTCAAGCACTGAAAATAATTACCGGAGATTTGGTATCAGTGAATACTCCTTTGTGTGGTGCACAGCTACTAAGAGAGAATTAAGATTGTGATGTAGCAAGGAGGGGCTGGGGTTTGATTCACAACATACAAAGACAGGGACCCTGCCTTTGTCCCAGGGTCCTCTCAACACTTCCAAGTGACCTTTCCTCAAAGGGCTACGGTCCACATCTTTTACAAACTCCTATTTATTTTCTTCCAACTATAATTTTTCTCCATTTGACATGGGAGGCCCTTGAAGCTAATAAATCATGAGACTACTTGCCTAGAAAAATATTTTTGGTGGAAGGGGTCTATCTCAATCTAGAGGAAACACTCATTGTCTGAATTATGGTATGACCGAAATGTTGCATGGTGTCCAAAGCCAAGAGGTACATCATGAATAGAAACATGGCAGAGCTATTGACCCAACATTCCTTCTCTCTGCTAGAAATTTGGTCATGGGATAGAAAGGTGGAGTACAGGATGGGGAGGGTTAGGAAAAAAATCTCCTACTCTGGTCTCAGTTACAACTTTTTGTTTAGTCTAGAGAAACACAAACGATACAGTTCTTAGAGTTAGTAAATTCCAAATTAGCTTTGTTTGTGCATGCTACATACACCAGAAAACTGCCAGAATTCAGAACTCATCTCTAGAACAGTTTTGAGTCTGCATAAGTTGAACAGTGAATTAAACTAGCATGTTCCTTTCTAACACAACTTTAAATTGCTGGGTATTTATAGGAATTTCCTGAACAGTCTGTCCGGTCAGACAATGCTTACCCCATTTTTTAAATGGAAAAATATTTTGATAAATGGCATGGCATGGGCAGTTTCTTTTAATAGAATCCTCAGTGCTGCCCAGTTTTCCCCTCCACTCCTTGTCTTTCCCAAGAATGGCATTAAAAGCAGATACCTACATTCCAAGAAAATCCAATGCTGCATGTGATTTAGAACTCAGTCGATTTTGCTAGATCACCTGAATGAAAAAAGAGGTGAGCTTCCCAAGGCCATGTGTGAAATCTCATACAGGTTTGCTTCTTCTACAGCTCTGATCACAGAAAAGGACAGGATTGCCAAAGGATCAATTGTAGTGATGACAATTACCATTGAAATTAGAGTTCAAACCAAGGCATAGATTGGCCATTTACTTCTTCGGTAAAGCTTGTTCTTCTGTAAAATGGGTATAATGTAGTTCATGTAGTTCATAGGCATTGTCAAAGCTGGCTGTGAAATCATACATGTATATCTACATATATGTATATATATAAAATCACATACATATGGACTGGGTAATGTGTGTGCAACAACAATTAAAGAAGAAGAAAAAAATATTTAAAAATAAAAATATTTAAAAGACCATGAATGTAAGAGAGAACACGGAGGAGTAGTTCATAGGAGGGACTCATAGGAGGGGTTGGAGGAAGGAAAGGGAAAGGAGAAATGATGTATTTATAAATTTTAGTTTAAAAAAATTTTGTAATTTATTGATAAAATTGATAAAAAATAATATAACATATCTTAAAGCATTACTGAACAATTAGATGGAGTAAACTATATGACAAATTTAGCAAAAGTATTAGAGTAGTGCCATCCAAATGGCTCAGGAGGCAAATGTGCCTCTCTCTCACTGCACACAAAATAAATAAATTTTTAAGTCCTAGACTATATCAAGTTTTCTAATATTTATTATAATGGATGCTTTAGAGAGATGATTAAAGAACATAATATTTGGGGGGGGAAGATACTTCATTTTTGATTTTTGCTTTTGAGTCAGAACCTCACTCTGATTGGAGTTGGCCTGGAACTTGAGATGTACCATCACAAGGGTGCTATGCTGATTAGATTTTGTCATATTGGCACAACCTAGAATAGTGAGGGGTTTTGTTTGTTTGTTTGTTTTGTTGTTGTTTTAGGTTTGGGTTTTGGCTTATGGTTCCAGAGGGATATGAGTCCATGATGGCTGAGGAAAGGCCTGACAACAAGTCACAGGCAAGGCAGCAGGAATAGGAAGCCGAGAGCTCACATCTTGAACCGCAAGCAGAGAGGGCGAACTAGAAATAGGAGAGGTTTTTCAATCTCAGAGCCAGCGACATACTTCCTCCAGCAAGGCTGTGCTATCTAAACCTAAACCTTCCCAAACCGTGCCACCACTGGGAACCAAGTGTTTAAGTGTCCACACCTGTGGAGGACATTTCTCATGCAGACCACTGCAGTTGGGGAGAGGGAACCTCAATTGAAGAATTGCCTCCATCAGATGGGCTCTGAGAGTGTTTATGGAGGCATTTCTTGGTTAATGATTGGTTTGGAAGGGCCCACCCTTGAACTGGTGCTGGGTAGCATTAGAATAAAAACTGATGAAGCTGAGAGGAAAAAGCCGGTAAGCAGCATTCCTCTGTGGTCAGCATTCCTCTGTGGGCTCTGATTCAGTCCCTCCCTCCAAGTTCCTGCCTTGAGTTACTGTCCTGACATCCCTCAGTGCTGGAGTGTGAACTGAGACTTGTAAGATGAAATAAATCCTTTCCTGCAAAAGATGTTTTTAGTCCAGAATGTGAACTAGGACAGGTGCAAATCTGTTTTATAATGTAACTGTCACCATCAGATGAGTACAAAAGGCAGGGGGGACAGCAGAAATTTATGAAGAAGTTTCTGAACATCAGATTCTTTGCTATGCCATCTGGATCCTTAACTAATCCATTCCTCACTGTAAAAGTAACGTCGTATCTGCTTTACCAAGGAGGTAACTGAGGCGTAGAGTGCACAGTCTCTTCAAGATAACTTGCCTTTGCACAGCTGTTGTTATTAAAAAACTAAAATCCCAACTGTTCAATTTTGCCAATGAAGACTCGGGAGCCAGATACTGGGGTGAAAGCCTGCTAGCTCAGATAGGCAGAGAAAGCCCCCAGTTGGCCTTTCTACTCCACTAATGTTCCAGAAGGAAAAAGCCTGTAGCTCACCCAGCTGACATTCTTACTCAGCTGACACCTCAGAAGGAAAAAACTCTTTCTCCTTCTCTACACTTCCTTAAATATTGTTAAGCTCAATGTCCCCCCTTTCTGCTTACTTATGTTCACTCTCTGTCAGCTGGTTGCTAGTTCAGCCTCTTGACCTAAGGTTGACTTTATTTAGGTCTTGGATTAAAGGTGTGTGCTAGGGCTGAGCCATGGATTAAAGGTGTGTGCTAGGGCTGAGCCATGAGCACTTGTTTACAGTAAACTAAAAAGTTCTAGGATCAAAGGCCGAGCCAAAACACAATTACAAACAGATTTTTACAGTTCACAATCTGACCATATACCCTGCAACACACAGTAGAGTCAAGACATAACAATAATAATTATAAAAGAAAATGCCAATTTGTGAGGGGCTGCTCAAGGATGACATCCAAATAATTACATCCAACACCATCAGGAAGTTTAGCTGTAAGAGTGATCCCTGAGAAATGGTGCAGGGATGCCATAGCTCTTCAGCAAGGAGAAAATTGTCATAGCTGCTACCCAAAACTATAATTCAGAGTAGAGACACAGTACTAAGGGAAATATATGAAGATGAAAATAGATGATCCAAGAGCTGACAGAATTGGGGGAAGAAAGGAGTAAAAAATTGGAATTATAGCCTTAGGAACACGAGGTTCCCATTGGATGCAGAGGTTAGTAAACTGTTCTTTCACAGAAATACGAGAAGCGGTCTGGAGGTCATGGTGAGAAAAATGAGGGGGCCAAGGGTGAAGCTGATCAAACAACAACAAAACAACTCAAAAAGATTTTGAGAAGAAAATGACAAACATAGAAGAGACTAACTGACCAACTATGGAAACTGACATCTGCAGAAGAAGGAAGCCCACATAATAAAGCAGTGAATGTTATAGTTCAAGGGTTCTTCATGCCACCACTAAGGATAACCCTACAGTAAATCAGTCCTGGTTAGAGGGCCAGCCATCCCCTACAGAGATGGGTCAACCCCATTTCCTCTGGAGCAGCTTTATCAGCCAATACCAAGAGTGTGACACTTCTGTTGGGAACAAGGAATAGAAATTATTTTAAGTACTACCATTTCATCTTCAGACTCCATTTAATCATAGGGAGAAATTAAGTTCAAGCTGGAGACTTCCCAATAGCTGAACAGCTTTTGTTACAAGGAAACAGTTGTCTGAGTCCAACCATCTCAGGGACAACTTGTAAGGAAACAGTTGTCTGAGTCCAGACATCTCAAGGACAACTTCTCCATCTTGTTGGCAGGGTCAAACTAAGTTCATGTTCCCAGGCCCAGGAACCTACTCTTGTCCTGATTGATGCAAACTCCCTTGCTCAACCCTTATGTCAAAATATGATTGGTCACTACCACAACCCACCCCACTCCCACTTGCTTTATGGCTTTTATCCTTTAAATATGCTGTACATTGTCCCTTCAGGGTCACAGTTCGGCTCCAGAGTCTGTTCTGTGGTCCCAATTGATCAGTAGCAGCTTGATTACAATAAATTTTTGTCATCTGCGTTGACCTGGTGTTTGAGTTGTGTTGGATTTAAACAGACCCTAAAACAATTTCAGAAAATAAAAATGATCTGTCAGGTATATGGAGCTGGGGAGAAGGCTCAGTGGCTAAAGCCCTTGCTGAGAAAGCACGAGGACCCAAGCTCAAAACCCAGAAACCATGGCAAGGTCAGGTGTTGTGTGCTTCTGTAATCCCAGAACTGGAGACGGGAGACGGAAGATCTCCAGACTTGTGGCTGGTTAGTCAATCTAGCAAAATCCATGACCTCTAGGCTCAGTGAGAGACCCTGTCCTCTAGTGTGCGCGTGGGCACACACACACACCACATATAAAAATGATTAATTAGGCATGTTTTCTTAGCAAAATGTAAGAGTCATTTGAATCGATAAGTTTAAAGCTACATCTTGTTGTTAGGGGGAAAAATGTATCAGAGAACTATTATGGCACTTTTAAGATTTGTTTTAAAAAACTATATTTTTTGATTCCAAGTAAGTAATAGAGAGTATAAAGGGGGGGGGAGAAGAAAATCCTGCTGGAAAATGGTAAAGCATTGCCAACAATGTCCTTAAGAGTAAACAAACAAACAAACAAAAATGTGACCCAAGGACTTCATACTCCACCTGTACAAATAGAGAAATGTAAACATTTCTGAACATGTAAGAGCTCAGCCACAAGTTTTTTTTTTAAATACTTTATTTTTTTTTCTTCAAGTTACATCTCAGTAACAAACCCCTCCCTATTCCCCCTTCCTATCCTGCCCTTCCACCCTCTTCCCCCCAGAAGTTTCCCCTTTCAGTCCAACA
>CAJQZJ010032584.1:776672-817334 GCA_907164525.1 Lophiomys imhausi | reverse complement strand
ATGGTTTTGTTCGTTTTGTACATTTCCTTCTCCAGCTTGCTTGTTTTTGTATGAAAATCTTTCATGGCTTTTTCCTTTTCCTGTTCAAGCTCTGTCACCTTGGCTTGGAGCTCTTTAATGGTGTTGTTCCTTGTTTTGATTTGTAGAATTGTGGCTTCTTTGAATTCCTTTATAGATTTAAGTTCTTCTTGCAGGGACTCTATAACTTTCCATAATGCAGAATTGTCAATGTTTTCATGTGTTTCTGTTGGTGTGTGGTCATCCGAATTGGATGAGCTAGGATGATTCTGCTTTGTTGGAGTCATAATTCCTTGATTACTGTTTTTTGTTTTTTTTTTTTTTTTTTGACCTTTTGCCATTGGATGCTTTAGCTGTCTGTTTTCTGTGCTTGGAACCACAGTGGATGATTTGGTGCAGGGGACAAGTTACTTGACTATCTGTCGTTGCTTACAGGGGGATTTTAAGGTCACTGTGGTTTTAATCGCCTGAGGCACTGTGAGCTGGTGCAGCCTATTCCCAGGTTGTGAGTAATGGACCAGGATTGTTCCACTGCTCCCAATTCAGACTTCCCTATGTTGCACTCTGAGTTATCAGCCTGTAATGGTTCTGATGGTATGGGCCTGTTTGCCCAGGCACAGATTCTGGGGGCTTTGTTTGTCGTCATGGAGGCTGACAGGGTCTGGCTCCACACCTAATATGTCTGGATTTTCCAGGATACAGCTATGGTCCCGATTTCTGGTTTCTCTCTAGGCTTCTCGCCACAGGGCTGGACTCTGTGCCTGATTCCCTTCCTGTCTGCACCGCCATGGGTCCTGTGGGTACCCCAAGCCCCGGATCCTCCAGCTGCCTGAGTGGACCTCTTGTCCCAGCAGCTCAGCCGTGGGTGCACGGATCCCTGGCCCCGCCCACGCCTGTCTCTCTCCCCAGATGACCTGCCGTGGGTTCGCGGGGATTTGGCCCTGCCAGCCATGCTCCCTCCCCAGCTGCGGTATCGTAAGTGTGCGGGATTCGGCCCCTCCCGCCCGCCTTTGTGTTCCCAGCTTCCTGCGCTCTCTTGGAACCTCCCGCCCTCCGCTTCACGAGCGGCTGCGGACCACCCGCTGAGCCCCCTGTTTGTTCCTTGCTAAGCCATCCACTATCTCGCAAAGTTTTTTAAGTGGGTATAAGTTCAACCTGATGTGTGGGGAGCCCAATAGGCCAGCGATCTATGGCCAAGTCAACCCTGATTCTGCCTGCTGTAAGTTGGGATCGATCTTACCAGATGCCTCTCCAAATGGGAGTTCCTGAATCCCGGGTTTGGTGGCTGTGAGAGATGGGGAGAGCCTTGCCCTGGGACTTTTAACAGTCCCTTGGGAGCTGTGAGTGTTCCGGTGGGGGTGGGGGTCTAGCCCCTCTGGTTTTTGCACAGTGCCCAATAACTCTGTGGTTTTTATGGCTCTTTTTTCCCCCGAGTTCAAAATGCGTCAGTGTAGGTCGCCGCCATCTTGGCCCCCTCAGCCACAAGTTTTTAATGCAAGGAAGTTGCAGAAAACAGATATTATCCAACTGCAAGATGACTGGGAAGGCTCCAGGAAAGGAACTGCTGGATGTTGGAAGCTTCTCACCCTATCCATTAAGGAGAAACACCTAGAACAATGTGGATGTTGTTTACCCAACAAAATGTAAATGTCAGAAATGCTGGTCATATATATATATATGTATATATATACATATATATACATATATATATATATGATATATTAATAAAATCTTTAAGGTAAGGAGAAGAAAGTGGGTTATGGTGAAATGACGCTGGCTTTGGAACTTTCGAGACCCAGCAGGAACAGCAGGCTCTGAAGTACCTGAGCTACCCTTTCCAACAGCGTCCTATGAGAGGGCTAGTATTTGAATACCTGCTGTACTATTTGATTCCTTAGAGGCGACCCTGAAATGAGGGTTTATTTGTGGTGAATTTGTTACACTCAGGAAGTGTGCCCAGAGAACCTGGGACGAGAGCAAGGGAAGTAGAGCCCCAAGCAGAAGAAACAAACAAGAGTGGGATTTTAGGCAGAGTCCCAGCCTGGGCCCAGCCCCCAGGTGTGTGGGCTTCTGTCCTCTTCCAGTCACTGGCTAAGGAAGAGAGAGAAGGAGAAAGGAATCCAGACACTCCTAGATCTCACCATCTGTCCATAAAGAGGCTCTGGTACCCCAAGGGAAGAAAGTTGTAGGCACTAGAGACCCCAGGTCCCTGAGCCTTGAAGAAGTGAAGAAAACAGTGGAGGTCGGAGATCGGAAGAACCAGGCCAGGGAGGGTGAGGAAGCCCTCAGAATTTCTCAGACAGTCAAAGAAAAGAGAGAGATGTGTTTGGTTCTATGTTAGTTCAGCCATTTTTAGGGAAAGTGCCTGTAACAGCTAAACTCTCTACTGGATAATTTATATCAAAGTAAAGAGATTGAATTTTAAGGGTCATCAAGGAGCAGAAATGGGAATACTTCTCAGGTCTGTCCTGAAACTTCAGAGTGGCAGCAAACTTCTACAAATCTGCACTGCATGTTGCCATACGTAATTTGAACTCACATATGCACACAGATATTTACATTCTCAGAGAGCATCTCTAGAGAGAGATGCAAGTCACTGACACCAGCTATCTCCTGGGAGGGGAGCCAGATAGTTTACAGGAAAGAACAGAAGAAGCCTTTTGAATTCTGACTATGAACATATTTTTAGAAATTACTTACATCTTAAAATGCTTTAACTAATAGGTAAAGAAAAGTAAATTGAAATGGGAGATTAAACAAGAAAGTAAGCTGGACTGGGGCAGGTAAAGCTTAGTTTACAAGATACACAGCATGGAGTCTGACAAACTCACTCTAGAATAAAAGTCAAAATTGGCTCCAATTTTTGGGTTACCAGCACAGAGAAAGGAGCAACTTCATTCCCCATGTTCATGTGCCAAAAACCAAACTGTTTGCTCAGGAAAAAACTAAGTGCCTAAAAGTATTATCAGGACTACATGTTTTTTTTTTTTGTATGTTCTCATTTAAGTCATAAAAGGGGGTGGAGAATGCCTTTACTAACATTCTTAATATTGAAAGTACAGGAGCAAAATAAAATTGTCAGGCCTATGATGGATGCTGTCTCTAGAAAGAAGAGGTTATCAGTATCAGCCTCAGCAAATGATTCGGCTTTAGAGATGGAGAGAAAATTAAGGAGTCTGGAGCCCTGGACCGCTGGTCCTGTGGCTGCTTCACGGTCACTTCATCTTCTGAATCAGATGCTGCCAACAAATGCTGCCAACTGTGCATCAAGGATATAATTTCCCTCTGTTTTTCTTTAGATGCTGTTTGGGCTTCTAGACCTGTGCAGGTCTTGGTTAGGCAACCATGGCTGTAGCTTCCCTGCCATGTCGCAAAGATGCTATCTAGCAGCAGATGACCTGCCTTCTGGTTCTTACAGTGGCTCCTTGTCCCCTTTCCCAGTGTACCCTGAGCCCTAGGTATGTACGTAAATGTAACAGTTAGAGCTGGCTGCCCCATGGTAACTTATCCTCTGCATTTTGACCAGCTGTAGCTCTCTGTAATGGTTTCCATCTGTTGCAAAAGAAACTTATTTGATGAAGCCTGGGAACAACACTTATATAGGCAAAAGTATTTAGTAGAGCTTGAAATTGTGGTAATATGAATGAAAATAGCTCCATAGGCTTATATTGAGTGGCACCATTGGGAGGTGTGGCCTTGTTGGAGTAAGTGTGACCTTGTTGGAGGATGTGTGTCACTTGGGGGAAAAGGTTTGAGTTCTCAGATGCTCAAGCCAGTCTCTCTCTCTCACACCCTTTCTCTCTCTTTCTCTGTCTCTCTCTCTCCTGCTGCTTGTGGATCAAGATGTAGAACTCTCAGCTACCTCTCCAGCACCATGTCTGCCTGCGTGCCACCTTGCTTCTTGCCATGACAACAATGGATTAAACCTCTGAACTGTAAGCCAGCCCCAATTAAATGAGTTGCCATGGTTGTGGTGTCTCTTCACAGCAATAGAAACCCTAACCAACCAAGACAGAAATTATACTGGTTTTCAAAATGGTGGCAGTAGGTTCTCCTCTGGGGTCAGTGGCCTCTCCAGCTATGGAAATATGGCTAGGTTTACAGTACCAGGCAGGAGTTCCATCCCGTTGAGCAGGTCTTACATCCAATTAGACAGCTATTGGTTACCTCTGAGAAAAAAAGTACCACTATTTCAGCACTGGGGATTCTTGCTAGGTTGGCCATTGTTGTGGTCTGTAGGCCTTAAAGTTGGGTAGGACTTTTTATTACTCTTCTTCCTTGGAAACTTGCATAGCACCTTTGGATTCTATGGGAGCTGGTTCTCAGGGAGGAGGCTTCCAGATCAGTTCTACCTGTGTCTTGTGTCCATCTCCAAGTCCTGTGTCTGAAACACACAGTGTGTTCAACTATAGGTCTTACCTTCAAGTTCTCAGAGGCAACCAAAGGCAATGATAATAACCTAAACTGTTTGGGTGTCGCTTGGATTCCCCTGACCGACAATTGCAAGTGAAGCTTTCTGTGCTTAGCACTGGGTTTTTGCTAGCTAGTCTATGGCTTTTGAAGGAAGCATTACTGCCTTGTGTCCCATGATTCATTCATTCTCTCTCTCTCTCTCTCTCTCTCTCTCTCTCTCTCTCTCTTAAACATCAAGGCACTGAAAATTTCAGATGGTAAGCCATTGTCAGGGTTGCTCCCGGTGAGTGGCAGAAGCAGGAGTCGGCCATGTCGCCATGTCTTCGCAGGTACCATACATATTCTGTAGGGAGAAACTATGTCTGGGGCTACTTAAAGCCACAAGTTTCTTCAAGGTGAGGCAGGCAAGACAGGAGACAGTCTCTAAGCATGAGAGTTCAGTGGGGTGCAGTGGAAGCAACTTTGAAGGACAGAGACAGTTTTTAACTTTAGCACAATGGCCCACAAGGCTCGTCCTTTTTATCTCTCATCTCCAGATCCTTGGGTTCCAATGTGAACTGTTAGACCAGAGAGCCCAGAGGCGTGCCCCGGAAAGGTTGCCCTTCTGTCTCAAGGCACAGGCCAGCACACACACACACACACACACACACACACACACACACACACGCACACGCACACGCGCGCGCGCGCAGCACTTTCACCAGGGCACCTGTTAGGGATGCCAGCTGCAATGTGACATCCTTTTACTGTTTGCTCCTGCTTTCATCTGCTCTCTAGCTTTAAAACTTGGCCAAAATCTTTGGTGACTGTTTTCAAAAGCCTTTCCTCCTGGTTGCTCAGTTCTGTCGGGAAAGGCAGGAGGAGCTCTTTTGGAACTGCACTTGCTGAGAGGTTGCCAGGGTTTGGCCATCTCTGTTAGAGGTCATTGTGTTTTTGCAAAGGTCATTGTGCGTTCATGAAAACCCCAGCAAAGCAAGCCAGAGCAGGAAAGCCACCAGCTTGCCAAGTGTTTGGTATCCCAGTCACCTGCTCTTCCTGCCCTCGGAAGGATGTGGAACGATCTCTGGGGTAAAGATATCCAATGGGGTTTGTTCCTTTCTCACTGTTAAATCAGCTTCATACAGAGTGATTCTCAGAGTCCTCAGCAGCCTCCTACTTTACCCAGCCACTGGGTGTTGCACAAAACAAGATAAGTAAGAGATAAGTGTAGCATTTGTGGTCATCCGGAGTGTAGATCACTGTGCCCTCAGCGTAATTTCTGAGATGTCAAGCCCTGGGGAATACCCTTCCAGAGAAATGCAGAGAACTGTGGTGCTGTGGGCAGAGGTCCTGAGTGGGGTGTGGGTGTGCAGCAGGAAGGGTGGGAACCATCAAGCAAGCAAGTCACGAGAAAAGTGTCTCTGCTGACAGGAGAAAGCAGCCAGGATGATTTTGGCAAGCTCTGTGTTGTGTTAGCTGTGGTAACCTTCTCTTTCCTCTTAGCAGTCTCTTCCTCATTGGCTGGGAGCTTCTTTTCAGATTTCACAGAGACACTGGTTCCTGTCAGGTGTTCTGAGGGGGGTTCACATTGGGCCTATGTGGCCAGCCGACCGACTCACAGTGGGGTCTCTGAGGAGATTTCACATTGTGGCTTTTTGGCTGCTGGCAGCATTTGCACATTCCCCCAGTCCATAGTTTTCTCACATTAGTCACGAGCAACTCTTATCTCTACAGTGTGTTTTAAAGAAAAATATAGGGACAGGACAAAGGACCCAGAGTGTCACAAGGGACTACTACCATCTGGCAGGAAGCTGCCAGGCCATGTGAGCATGTCCTGACTGAAGGTGCTTCCCTTCCCAGGGTGCCTCTGACTTGCCTCTCAGTGGGCAGCTAGGAACTTCAGACCCACAAAGGTTAATTATTTTGATTACTTCCCTTTCATTTTCCTAATCTCATGAGCCACTGTTTCTACCACACTGTGCCCCCATCACCCACACCCAATCAATATAAAAACAGCCCTCGGGAAGGGCAAGATGTCTATGACAGGCTCCCTCCAAAAGGCCTCCACAGACCCCCCCCATGCCAACCCTTGCACCCAAGCCAACACCCCAGGCGTGTTCCATCATCATCTGTGGATAGCACCAAGGCCCGTACCCAGGGGTTTAGCAGCATGGAAGCATCACAGAAAATGCTTGTGGCCAGAAACAAAGCAAAATGAAAGCTCTCAGAGAAGACAACCCTAAAGAAACCAAATGCAAAGATGACTAAATATGTGAAGCTGTCCACTTAATGAAGATTTAAATATATGTGCATAATACCTCTGTTCCCCCGTCCTAGTTGGCCAGTGATGTATTCAACTTAGGAACACTGAGTGCTCACTATTACAGGCCAAGCATTTTAGACACTGGGGCTTCAAGACAAAGAAACCAAATTCCCTGGCTTCTAAAGCTGACATTTTGATATGATATGATTATACATATACATCATATACATATACATCTACACGTACACATATACATACATACATACATACATACATACATACATACATACATACATACGCATACACACATTATGAGACATGAAGAAAAAGTAAGCAGGGAGCTAGAGAGTGATCGGAATGCCATTTCTCACAGCCAGTCAGAAAAATCCTCATAAAAAGGGACAGACATCCAAGGGGATTGAGGCACAAATGGTAAAGACACAGAGGTAAGAACAACCAAGGCAGAGAAATGGACACATGCAAGCGTCCCCGGGTGGGGCTTGCTGGATATGTTATGTGAGAAAACAGCATGTAAGGGGACCGAGTTCAGAACCTGTGTCTGCCAGACGGAGGGCTCTTGCAGAGGGAGAGCCTGGGTGTATGCACAGCAGTGCTGCTTGGCAAGGACAGGCACCAAGACGGGGAGGACTGAGATGTTCATGGGTATTGCTGTGAGGGGAGCTGTGAGTCCCAGGTCCGGCCAGGCAACAAGTTACCTCAGTGTTAGGGAGGCAGGAAGGTTGAGCAGAGCCAGGCGGCAGACCCTGGTGTGTGCCAGCATGGAAGGCACCACTCGGGCACTGCCACAGCTCCTGGAATCAAAGCCCCTGGAATTCAGAGTTTCCACACGTCCGTCCGTGTCCACACATTGAAACTTTCAACTCTCATCCTGGGAGGAGCCCGAGGTCGCCAACTCTGGCTGGCCAGGGCTGTTTAGAGGAAACCCGCCTGCGCTTGACTTTTGTGCACCTGCACTGGGTGCGGCTAGTTCTCTGCTGGTTGCCACGGAAACAGAAACAACAGCTGCCCCAGAAAGCCCCTTCGCACAACAGTCCTGCTAGCTAACCGTCTCTTCCCTTTTCCAGCCTCTGGCAACTGAGAGCCCAGCCACTCTCTCACTGAGCAGAAACTGCTCTCAGAGCCTGGCCGGCTTAGCTGAGGGTATTGGTTTCTCATTCCTCATGGCAAAGGCTCAACTTTGGGAAGACAATTGACTGTAGTCATTTATGGCAACTGATTGTTTTGACAGCACTGAAAAATGGATGCCTTGCTTGGCTGTTAACTCACAAGTGGGTATCTTTGACCCAGGATGCTTTTACTCCGAGGAAAAGCAAAAAAAAAAAGAAAAAAAACCCACAAAAACAAACAACAAAATGGCTAGTTTCTATTTCTTCTCAAAGTAGGAAAGACCTGAGGCCCTAGGTAGGGAATTGGACTGCCTTCTTTCTCTCCATTCTGTTAGGACCCTTGTGGTATCTTGTTTGTTCTCTCCACAAATCCACAAGTTAAATACAGCATTTTCCACATGTTCCTAATGAGAAATTAAAACCTCGGAGAAGTTAAGTGACTTGTTTGGGATCTCTTAGTCAGCAGGACTGGAACATGAATGCAAATGTTCTAGTCTATGTTACCCATCTTACCTGAAGGCTTACCAAAGGGCTCTGTGTTCATCCTTGATTATCCCACTCGGTACATGGACTTAGAGGTACTCTGTTAGTCCACTAGGTTACCACAACCCAATACCACAACCAGGATAGCTAATAGCAGAAATTACTTTCTCCTGATTCTGGAGGCTAGAAATTCCAGATTGTCCCTGTCCTTGGTCTGTTCCTTCTTCCCTTGTAGTGCTACTGTGTTTATGTGAGATAGATAGATAGATAGATAGATAGATAGATAGATAGATAGATAGACAGATAGATGTAGATATTGAGACTGTCTCATATATTCTAGACTGGCCTCAAATCCATTAGTAGACAAGGATGATCTTGAACTTGTGATTACCCTACCTCCACCTCCAGAGTACCAGGATTACAGGCGTGTACCACCACACCTTGTTTATGTTGTTCTGGGGATCGAATCCAGGGCTTTGTGCATGTTAGGCAAGCACTCCACCAACTGAGTCACAACCCAGCCATATCCTTTTTTGAAAAGGACACTATTCACATTAGATTAGGGGCCAGCCAGTGACCTCATCTTATGCTAATTACTTCTTTAAAGGCCCTTTGTCCAAATATAGTCATATTCGAAGGTGCAGGGTTTTGGGTCATCAACATCTATTTTGAGGAAAAGAGACACAGTTTGGTACATAATTGTCACCATGTCCTGCCATTTTTGGTCTTCTCTTTCTAGCAACTCAATAATGTGTTGTTGGATCTAACAACAATATTATAAATATTTTTTTAAAAAAAGGAAAACACAATAGACATTCAAATAGATGAGGGAAAAGGACCTTTAGCTAAAAAAAAAAAAAAAAATGATCTTCAGGTATCGTTGTTTACAGACATTTTCAGAAAATACCTGCTTTGCACAAGCACACAAGCCATTCCTGTGCCATAGGTGTGTGGTTCCTTTTCCATGCATGTACATCAGTAGTTCTCAACCTGTAGGTCATGATGAGTTTGGGGGCATTGCTTTCCAGATACCCCACATATCATTACAATTCATAACAGTTTCAAAACTACAGTTATGAGGTAGCAACAAGATAATTGTATGGTTGGGGGTCACCACAACATGAGGGTATTAAAGGACCACAGTTTCAGGAAGATTGAGAACCACTGGTCTACAATGAGGTGGGAGCCTTGGGCTCACGTGCTGACTGTGTAAAGCAGCTGTATTCTGGGTCCCAGCAATGATGACATGCAGGCTGTTAGAGGTACAAGGCATGAGACTCATTTCTCTTAGGCGTGGTCAAGGGAGGGAGACTTCTCAGAGGGACATTAAAGCTTGGCCTTCACAGTTGCATGGGACTGAAAAGACAGAGATCAAAAAGTTTTGCTTGATTTATTTTTCTTTTGCTACAGAGGTAGAAATAATATTTCCAACATCATTCTGATTCTTTTTCCTTGACAAAGAAAATCTCTAAAGAGACCAAGAAAGAAAAAGGACAGTGTCCTAGGACACAACATCCAGGAGCCTGCCTTGACTGACACTAAGCCCATCCAAATATGAGCAGTGAGCCTCATGTGTGTTGAACCTCTGCTCTCACTGCCTGGTGGCCCACCTGCCATCCCAGCTAGAGACAAGTTGGACAGTGGTTGGCCCTCCTTCTCAATCTCCATCCAGAAGTCAGAAGGGGGCTTGGTTCCTAAGGGGAAGGCTGGCCCTAAGCAGATGGGTGGCCCCCGGAGAGGCTGTCCCTAAACACAAGTTGGCTGCCTGTCTTCATCAGACTTTAGAACCCTGAATTTTGTCCTTGTATCACTTCCCATTCTTATTTAATAGAGCAGATGACCAATGAAGCAACAGTGCCAAGTTGCCCCACCGACGGGATTCTGAGGGGGCAAACTGGGTGCCGAGTGCGTGTTCTAGTGTTTGGTCCTCCCAGCTGGGATAGCTCTCTTCCTTTCCCCTATTCAACCTGGCTGCCCTCTGACCAGCTCTGGAACCTCAGCTCAACAGATACCCCCAGAGAAAAAAGTATCTCGGCCCTGCACACGGAGGGTCTTGGCAGTTCTCCCCCCACACCCATATTGCCACTTCATAGCTCTTTCATAGTCAGTAACTTGTGCCTCTTACCAAAGATCTTAGCTCCCACAAAGGCAACTGTCGCTCATGACCATTCTTCTGATACACAGAAGGGGTTCCACAGAGAACTGCAGGCCAGACCACTGAGAGACAGTCTGATGGAGCAATAGTTACAGTCAGTTCTTGCTTAGAATTCTAGTTCTGATGTTTATAACTTGGACAGTTGATTACTTCCTGTTTCTCAGTTTCCCCTGCTACAAAAGTAAGAATAACAATACAGCCACACATTGCTTATTGGCTGGGATAGACTGAGAAATGCACCAGTAAGTGATTTCTGGCATGGGTACATTGTAGAGTATTCTTATTCAAACCCAGCTGAGGATATAGAGACATAGCTCAGTGACAGAGTGCTTGCCTAGCTAGCACACAGGAGCCTCTGGGTTCAATCTAGGTGGAATAGCCTAGTAGCCAACTTCCAAGGTACACAGTTTGTCACTGACTGAAATGTCATTATACAACACATTACTTTACATCACAAGATTATTGTACGAGGCCCACAGACAGCAGAAGCTAACTAGTGCTTTCTGGGGGCTCCCTCCATGATAATAAGTTCTTACTTTTCTGTCACCTGAACCAATTCACCAGGGCTCTCAGTTAATCTCCCTTAACCCTGACTGTACAGACTTTTCTTTATGAACCTCATAGCCCACCCTGAAGTTTTAATTCAAATTTAAAGCCATTCTTCGTGGCTCTCTGAAGCTTGAGTCACAAGCAACCTCATTTATTCTCTGTGCCTGTCAGGTTGTAAGCTACAAGGAACAGAAACTTCCACTTTTTTTTTTTTTTTTTAAGAAAAGGGAGTTATAAAAAAGCATTTGCAGTTTGGGGATTCCAGGATGGTGCAGAGCCAGGATTAGAGGCTCCATCAGGAACAAAGCCTCAAATCAGAGCTGAGCTGGGCTGGGGAAATGCTACAGCCATCACTCCTGGGCACTGACCCAGACGCCAGCAAATGTGCACACTCAGCACTGGACACTGGGTGCTTGTCATGGAACCAGAGTCCCTGTTGCCCTGGAAACTAAACTGAACACCACCACTGTCCTCCTGCCTGTCTGCCCAGCGTCTATGTTAGCTCTGCTTCAGAGTTTAGGAGAGGCACTTATAGCAGGTACAATCCAGGCTCACTCATGTGTCCACAACCCAGCCTCAGCCAGAGGGAAGCCAAATCTGACCCTCAAAGAAAAAGGCTCAGTCAGTGGACATCCAGAAGCAATAACTGGTCATCAACTCTTGGAAATTACATGGCCCTGACTTCTTCCATTTCTTCTCACCCTACCCTTTCAGCCTCATGACTAAGCCCAGTGACAAACTGCTTCCCACATGCCAGAACTTTCTAAGAGGCTCCTGCCTTACCCTCTGCCCTGTTGATCTCATGCATCTCCATTCTCTTAATATTTCTTCATCCATTTATATGAGTCCTCTGCCTCCAAAACTACATGGCCAACATCTCTATATATGTGAAGCTCCAGATCATCTATCCCTCCAACTCTAGTCTTCTTTCCTAAAAATCAGTTTATCTCAGAATAAATCTGATCCTGCACAGAGTGAGCGCAGCTTCACATTTACGCTTCTGAGAGTTCTTTCTCTTCTGTGACTACTTGTGTCTGTGTATGAAGCAGCCAGCCTCAGTGAGCACTATGCTTTTCAGACAGTTGTCCAAAAAAAAATTATTCTTTAAGTTCTCGTATGAGCATCACCACATGCACTATCCAATTAAAGGTTAATAAAAAGTTGTGAAATAAAGAAACCTTGAACTAGCCAGGTGTGGAGGTGCACACCTTTAATCCCAGCACTCAGGAAGCAGAGGCAGACTGATCTTTGTGAGTTCGAGGCCAAACTGGTCTACAGAGTCAGTTCCAGGATAGCCAAGGCTCTGTTACACAGAGAAACCCTGTCTAGAAATATGCCCCCCAAAAGAAAAAGAAACCCTGAAGCTTTCTATCCAACATTTCCAGAGTTTATCTGACCACAAACCCTCCCACAGCTTTGAAGTTGTTCCCAAACCTATTGGTACCCCAAAAGATGCAGCAATAAAACATCTAGAAATAATCTCCTCAGAAGAGTCTTCAGTCTGTTGTAGGGTGCCTTCTGTGAGCTCATGTTTTCCACTCTCATCCTGGATCCCAGAATAATGGCTCTGGGACCTTATTATATTTCCCAACACCTAGGCCGTATAGCTGGGCATGTTCCCTGATTAGCTCACAACTTAAAACTCCATTTGTTCTGTACTATTTCTCCCAAATGACTGGCTACCTACCGATCCTCACCTTCCTGTTACTCCGAGTTTCAAGGTGAATCTCCTCCTGTTTCTGACTCTATGCCAGCATCCACTCTTTCTACTGGAACTCCCACCTCCTACTTCCTGCCTCAGCTGTAGGCCCTCAGCTTTTTATTGACAGGTGATGCATCCATATGGTACACAACAAAATCTCTATACAACAGTCTCTCTCCCCGTCTGTCCTGCTTCCCTAAATACAAGCATCACAAAGTGACTGAATCTCCGGGGAGCTTGGGGAAGAGGAGCAATAAAGATGGAGGGAGGTATAACAATGAAGATCTTTTTTTTAGTCAGAGTGGTCCATGGACCAGTAGCCTCCTGCTTGAGACATAGAGAATCTCAAGCCCCACCTGAGATTCAGGAAACCATATTTGTCATGATCCCTAATTACAGTAGAGGTTTAACTGTAACCTTGTAGACAAAACCTGCACCTGCACATTTCGGTTCTCCATGTGAACGCAGAAGGAGCTCAACTCATGCCAGAGTTCCCTCCAATGGCTTTGGTTTCCTCCTATAGAGTTTTGCTGAGCTCAGCATTATTCTACTGGGTGGGCTGATACTCTTTGGAATTCTAGGAGTTCAAGGAAACCTTAGCAATTTGTGGTTTGGCTGTTAGGAAGCTGAGTTGACTTCCATGATCTTCTCTAAAACATCCTGTGGGGACCTTCTGGCTTCCAGCATCAAGTACAGTACCGTCAACACAATCATTGGCTCCTTGCCCACCTGGAAGATACCATTTTAACTAGCCATAGACCAGGTAACAGTTAGAAATCCGGTTCTGCACAGTACAAAAGGAACTTAATTAGTGTTCTGAAGAAACAAGTCTCTCACCCACTGGCATGTGTGTTCACCAAATGTGGATTTTAAAATAAAACTGTAACTGGGATCCAGTTTTGGTGCCAGAATCTGAGCCAGCTTGCCACTTTGTTACCTATCTTGGGCTACAAAAGGTCTTAACATTTTCCACAATGCCCTGCCTTGCAGAGATGGATTTCAAAGGATTTAGAACCAGACACACGGTAGCTGAAATCTTGGCTTTGCCACTTGGTCCTTCTGGGTAGCTGACATTTCACTTTGCCTCTTTTCAGTGGGGTCCTTCCTGGGTGATGGGACTATGAAGGCCAGCCACATGGAGTTGTTATAAGGAAGACTTCTTAGGTAAGGTATGAGGAACACCAAGGCTCACTGAAGACAAGATTTCCAACCACTCAAGACCTTAAAGTCTCATTCCAAAGGCCGCTTGCATATTGACAGTTCAGACCTTACCTTACTGCAGACAGCTATTCTAAGGGGTCCGTCCACCCTTTAGGGTGCAGAAATAACAGCCTGTATCTTCTCTCACTCCAGCCACAGTGACCATCCACCATCTACTCCATAGTTACTGCAGACCACAGTGTGCAGAGGCCGCCTGGGGATGAAATAAGCCTTCCTCTACATCCTTAGCAGCCTTGCAGGGCTTCTTTGTCCTCACCTGTGCCCGGTAAGGCAGACAAGAGAAATCAGAAAGATAGAAAGGAGAAGAGGGGATTGTAGTGGGAAGTTTGAAATATTGGTTTCTTTCTTTAAAAAAATTATATATATATATATATATATATATAAGAAATACTATAAGAATATGTTTCCATTTTAATCCCAGGTGTGGAGACATGGGACTGCTTCACAGCAGCTGACTATGATTTGCCTCAGGCTCTAGCACAGGTGTGATTTTGCCAGTTTGTACATAGTTTCTGCAATTGTGTGGTGTTTGAAATTCTGGGGAATTCTTAGAGGGTTTATAAATGCTACGGCCCCCGAGAGACAGGGTAGATTGTTGGTTGGTTGTTAGGTGCTGTTGGTTGTGGTTTGTTTAGTAGTTGTGTGCAAAGAAGAAACAACAAGAAGAAGAAATTCAATGTCCTGTCAGCAAAGATCAAACTTGCCCAAGGATCTTGATGCCCCTAATCAGCAGGAAGTAGTCTAATGGTAACATCGCCCCCTTTCTAACCCCTGACTTTATTCAAGGATCTCTTTCCTTTCCTCTCTATCCTTTTTTCTCTCATATCTAGTGTTCGGAGGTTAAAAGGGTAGAAAAAGGGTGGAGACGGGTGGAAGAAAGAAGAACCCACAAAGTAACAAACACAGGCTACAGTAGGTGACTCCTTTCTCCACAGACCAAACTATCTTCTCCTAAGAAGAAAATAGGGGAAAGAGGGAGGAAGGAAGGAAGGAAGAAGCATGCTTCTGCATAAGCCATAGAGAGAAGGAAGATCAACCTGCTTTCTTCTAATTAACATGAAATTGCTAGAAGTCAGTTCTACAAACTGATTCTCATGAGGATACAGACTCAGAATTTGGGAAGAAGCAAAAAGGACAATGATATGAAACTTATCCATCCCTTTAAAAAGAGAAGAGATGGTGATAGTACCATAGAGCCAGGGATAACCAGATGTTGAGAGTACTGGCTGAACACCATCACACAGTGTGAACTGGTAATTACCACAGGCCCACTTTGGTGAACTCACTCTCATTACCAAGAGAACATTATTGTTAACCTTCCAAGCCATGAGTGTTTCCCAGGTACGATAACCCAAGCCGTGGACTGATGGCCCTCATACTCACTGTATTAACAAGGTAAAGAAAATAATCCATGTTGAGACATGACATATCTTAATGTTTAAATGCACCAACCCATAAAAGTGTACAATAAGATTCTGCCTAAAATATGTTCTATAATTATCTATATTTCTTTTGTATAGTCAAAAAATGCAAAATCAGCAGCTGTCCTTGGTTTTCTAAAGTATTTGAAGGTGTGTTGCAGAGCACGGCCATCCAAGGAAAACAGCTGCCATTCCACCAGATCAGTTGTGCCTGCTTCAAAACCACTTATGAGCAGGACTGCTTACTACTGACGTTCCTCCTAAGAAAGAGTGAGTATATTGGACTCTTATCTAACATTCTAGATCCTCCCTCTTGTATCTGTTGCCTTTTTGTGCAATTTTGCCCTAATTGTATGTGGCTTCTCTCAGGAGTGCTAGAATTATAAAGTCTGGGGAAGTTCATCTGAAGGGGAATCCTTCTATGCAGCTCTCAAGAAGTCCCTCTCCCATTCTGAGTGTAGACCTTCCACTGTGACAACTTTGATGTCACCCATGCTCCTATAAGCAACCTCTCACCCATGCTGTAACTAAGCCCAAGAAACATACTGATCCCCTAGGGTGTACTTTGATCGAGCCATACTTTGGTGCCCTTCAATGCATGTTGTTTTATGGTCCCAGTAAAATGATTTTCAAATTAAGGTGTTATTTCTATGGCCAGGACTGAGGACTAGCTGTTAAAGGATTCTACATTAGTCCTTGATGCCCACATTTCTGTGCTAGGGACCTACTCACAGCCACATCTCTGAAAACTGTTCTTGGTGGCCCATGGACAAGGCTGATATCCCTAGACACTTTAGGAAGGGAGAGTCACAGGCTCCACTCCAACAAATAAAGCCAGAATCTGCACTCTAATTAGAAACATGATGGAGATCAATATGGTCACAATCTGCTAAGAAGAGGTGTTTTTGATCCCTGGAAACCAAAGGGGCTATTACTGCACCAGGCTTGACATAGTCAGGGCAGACAGATTCACTGTTTCATATCCATGGAAATGAGTGTTATGAAGGTAGGTGAAACATTTCTTCCATTCTGCAGGGAAACACCTTACATTCTAAAGGAAGTTCCTTAAAATTCAGGGGGGAAAAAACAATCCGGAAGCCTCAGGAAGTCCCTGAAACTGACCAGGATTCATTAGTCCCCCCACCCCACTCTACCTTATACAAGTAGTAAGAACTGTTGAGAGGTGCTCTTAGACCAGCTGAGTGACCCAAAAGAGGCTAAGAGATCAGCCAAGCTGCCTTGAAGAGGCTCAGGCCAGTTAAGCTGCCTAGAAGGGAGATTCTCCAACCTGCCCATCTTCCCGAAAATCATGCAGTGTTTTTGTGAGCTTTCACCACGCTGGGGTGGACTTTTGGTGATGCAGCTGTCTTTGAATCATTCTTGCTCCTGAAAGTAACCCCTGACCCACACTTCAGTAACTAACTCCAAAAAGCTCATTGCTTCGCCAAGTTGGACTTTGGTATTATCCTTACTTTGACCTGTCATTAGTTCCCTATCGGGGATGAGTAGATTGTTCATATCTCCCGGGAATAGTGTCACACGCAAATAGACCCTTGAAACATTCCTACTCAGATAAATTGATAGTCACTACCCAGAGGTGAACTCCGACCAGGAACAAGACGTTCTCATGAAGAGTACTCATAAAGCCATGTGACCTGTGCAGGGAGCCTACTGTTGTGTTTCAGGGCTCACAAGGTCTGTGGGGTGGGAAGTTCATCTTGGTCTTGTTCTCTTTCTTTATGGCCATTCTCATTAACCTTCACCCAGCATCAGCATCATAGAGGGGGAGGAAGCTGGGAAGTGCAATGATAACAGATTAGGCAATGTCCATAAAATGTAGACAGAGACAGAGACCAGGAGAGGAAAGGGAGTAGAATTTCACAACATGCCCAGCAGTCACAACCAGCATGACGCGTTGAATCGCTCAGACTTGTGACAGGGATAGGGAAACATGAAGAAAGATTAACAATGAAATGCTGGTCTCTGGCTTCATGTGATACATTCAAAGGGGCTCCCGAGGCCTTCTGAATTTCTCAACACTTCTGACAATCTATGATTAGTGTGTTTAATGGACCAGTTCAAGATGGACAGAAAAGCTTTCATACTAGAACATTTGTATGAGATATGTTTATTTTAATGTATCCAAAGTCTGTGTGTGATGAGTAAGAATAGGCATGCCTATTTATAATGTACAAGGGAACCAACTCCATCTACATGTCCGGGAGTCTTCCTGGAACTGTATGTGTTTGCTCCCAATGTCCCTGCCTCTCAGGGAAGAGCCAGAAAAAAACAAACAAACAACAAAAAACAAAACAAAACCAAAAACCAAACAACCAACTAAAAAAAACACATTGTTCAGCTGAATGCACTTCATTCTACCTCCAAATCTTACTATGGAGAGGAAAGTTAAATACCACAGAAAGCTGTGCTGAAGGGCCAAAAAGAAAAAGAGAAAGAAAGACATTTTCAGAAGGCCTATAATACTTTCTACCTGTCTACAGAGTTCATCTTATTTCTTTTTTTTTTCTGAATGTTCTTTTTTTATAATTTATTTTTATTTTATATGCATTGATGTTTTGCTTATATGCATATATGTTTGTGTGAGGGTGTCAGATCTTGGAGTCATAGACAGTTGTGGATGCTGGGAATTGAGCCCCGGGCCCTCTGGAAGAGCATTTATCACTGTTAACCATCTCTCCAGCCCCCAGAGTTCATTTTCAAGCAGTGAAAGACATAAAGTCATAAGATGACCAGTCAGTGGCACCATTTATGGTACTTTATTTTCCATATTCTCATATATATCTTCCAATCCAAAGTCCTCTCTCAAAAGTCTCAGAAGAGAAACTGAATCTTGCCAACAGCACCCTCGCAACCCTACCCCGCCCCAAACAGAAGGAGCTGGTTCCCCGCGGGAACAGACCTGAAAGACTCCTAACTCAGATAAGGAGAGCTGAACAATGTGCAGTAATGTGTGACATTTGTACTGCCCTGCCCCTCATTTACAAACCTCCTTAACGTGCATCATCTCAAGTTTCTGAAGAGGTATGAGTTGTGTTTAATTAAAGCCTGAGTGATGGAAGTGGACAGAGAGTTATTTCGAGGCTGTTCACACATCCTTAGTCCCTCTTATCAAGCTTTCAGAGCTCTATTCGAAAGGTTAGGGGGTGGTAGGAGGCAATTACCACTCTTCCCTAGCAGCTGCCAGAGACTACTGCCGTCAGAGTAATTATCACCAAATAATTGTCCCCTTTCTTCCCTGCTGACAGGGCAGAATGAGAGCAGAGACTGAACTGAAATAGATTTTGTGCTTCCTGAACACTAGTTGGACGGCTCAGGTCAATGAGCATCCAGACAAGCTTTCGCCATTGTGCCTGTTGACCATCAAGAGAAACTAAAATTCACATGGTACAAGACAAAGCCGTCAAATGTCACCTGCTTGAGGTTACACAGGTCTCTTAAGTTGAGCGACTGTGGTTGGAATAAGCGCTTATTTTAGTTTAGTGCAAATTGTCCTCTTTTGAGGATGATTCCAGATGATGGGGATAAGAGGAACGTTTTTCCTGGGTCCTGTATTGGAGACAAGTACCTGATTATGTCTATAGTGGTGGCTGCGAGAAGACAGTGCTCAAACCCCCTCCCTCCTCCTTGGCTTTATGGTGCTCACTAAAGGGTTATAGTCACAAAATCTTCACTCTCCACAGGACTCCTCAAAGTTGTCGTGAGACTGATAGGCTCGACATAAATGAACAGTCTTTCAAATTTAATGGTTTCATCTTTCAAACTACCATCCACCCAGAAATGGCCTGAACTGTTGGGAAATGAGCCTTGCATTCCTAACAGGTATGTAGGTGTACTTCTACACAGGATGGAGGTGAAAACAAAGTAGGGTGGATTGTCATGGGGATCTTTAAAGTCTGGTGGTATGGACATATGGAGGCGAATTTCTCTTCATATTTCCTTGAGGGGGATTTCATGCATGTGTGCACATACACACATGTGCCAGTACACACGCATTTTGTGCATACGTGTGGAGGTAAAAGACAACCTTAAGTACTGTTTCTCAAGTACTCACTAGTTGCTAGTTTGTTTCTTTGCTTGTTTGTCTGTTTTTTTGTTTGTTTTTGTTTTTTGCTGTTTTTTTTTTTTTAATTTTTAGGACAGGATTTAATATGGCCTGGAGCTCATCAAGAAGGCTCAGCTGGCTGGCCCGTGAGCTTCAGGGATTTGCCGACCTCTATGTCCCCTGAATTTGCCAACTTCTCCCCCACAACGCTGGGCCTTGGCATGGGTTCTGAGGGACCAAACTCATGCACTCAAGCTTCCATGGCAGCACTGTGTCAGATGAGCCATCTTCCCAGGGAAGGGTTTTCATTTCATTCAACAAACCTGCATCAGTGTCTAATGTGTGCCTGACATCATACTATAAGCTTTGGGGGCAAGGAGGAAAGGCCTTGGGGTACCCAACACAAGCCCTGCCCACTGATGAGTTCACAGTGAATTTCTCAGCCTTCTGAAAGATCTGGAATGATGCTAAGACTTCAGAATTAGGAGACTCACGAGGGTTTGGGACTTGCCTCTACTTCAGGCCTCTGTGAATTAGGGATGAGGATAACTTCTGGCCGCTCACTGGTCTCACAGGACTGCTGTGACAATTCAATGAAATTGAACATGCAAGATATCTTTCTAAATTACACATCATTATGCAAATATGAATATTATGATAATTATGGTTCCCAGGGAGAGAGCCACTAGATTCCTAACAGCAATGCCACCCAAGACATAAACAGTAGCCCCACCCAGAAACTTAAAACTAAATCCCATAAAACTTAAGACAGAAGGAAAGCAGGCCGGCTTTCCTCACAAGGCAGGATGTGTTCTAAGCATGTGTGTGGGCCTGATATGTTGACAAATGGACTTACCAGGTGTTCCCACATCCCATCAGGAAAAAAGAAACTAAAGCGCCTACCATCCCTGCTTGTGGGAAAACTGGTCTTAGATCATACTTGGGTTTTGTTTTCTTTTGTTTTTTTGAGGGATGGTTGGGAGGGGCTGAGACGGGGGTCTCCATATGTAATACAGGCTGAAAGACTATACTTTCAGGGATCATTTCTATAGTTCGTAATACAAGCTGAGCTTAAACTCATGATCTGCCAGTCTCTACCTCTTGAGTACTGGGATTGTAGGCATGTACCACCACAGCAGGGCGCAACTGCACATTAGTGGCTACAGTTACTCAGTGAGTCTTCTCTAGGCAATGTCGGTAGGTAGATCTCACAGTGATTTACCATAGACCACAACCATAAGAGCTTATCCCTGTCCCTCCTCTCTGAGCATATCTTTTTTAATTTTTAAAACATTTAGTGTATGTGTGAGTGTGTGTATCTGTGTGTATGTTTGTGTGTATCTGTCTGTGTATGTGTGTATCTGTGAGCCTTTTATGTATCTGTCTGTGTGTGTGTGTGTGTATGTCTATGTGTTCATGCCACGGCATGTGTACGGAAGACAGAGGATAACTTGCTGGAATCTATTCTCATTTTCTGCCCTGTGGGTTCTGAGGATCAAATTCAGGTAATTAAGCTTGGTGGCGTGCACCTCTAACCCCTGAGCCACCTCAACACCACCCACACCACACAATTTCTTCTTAGGAGCATTTATGGTTGTTATACTTTATCCAGACTTTAAAAACAAAGCATAGTACTTAACCTCAAGATTATAGAATTTTGAATTTGAACATAAATATCAAACTAACTTCCAGGGTACAAAGTTTGAGTAGAAGAACAATTCACTCTCAGGTTCTGCCTTGTGCAGAGATGCCACAATGGCAGGCGCTGTTGCATGGTTTTTGAGGAAGGTAGTAATGATGGCATTCTTTTTTTTTTTTTTTTTTTTTTTTTTTTACCTTGAGGAAGTAGCTTAAATTCTTTCCTCTATGTTTTCCAAATCTGTAAAGTATATATGTCAACTGTCTCAAGGCACACTTACACTCACTGGTGAAATGACCACCTTCATCATCATCATCATCATCATCACCATCATCATGATCATCACCATCATCATCATCACCATCAGCAGCAGCATCACAACAAAACAGTGTCCATGAACGCTGAAACAAGCAGTCGGATCTATTCAGGCAACTCCCACAGTTGTTGGGATGATCAGGGAGGGATCGAGGCTGGAGAAATGGAACAAGCCACTGGCTGACAGATCAGCAAAGTGTTCCAGAAACGGTTTCCCTGTATGCAGCTGTGTGACGTGTACCCGTACTTTGAGGACTCAGCTCCAGGACCAGAATGAGCAGAGGTCTGCAGAAATGGCTGTGTGGAAGAGCACTTGCTGAAGAATCGTGCACATCAAGTTCAAATCCCCACAATCTACATAAAAACCAGGCCTGTAGCTCCAGCACTGCAGCCTCCTACAGAGGCAGGAGAATCCCTGGTGTTGGCTGGCTGCCTACCTAGCTTGGGGATCAGTGAGAGACCCCAGCCCTCTAAGGATTAAAGCAGAGAGTAATAGAACAAGATATAGGATATCCTCTTCTGGCCTCTGTACTCACAGATTTGGCTAGACTGACTGGCCACTGAGCCCCAGGGATCCTCCTGTACCTCCTTCCTCAGTACTGAAACTACAGCTGTGCAATGCTTTCATAGATCTCACATGGGTGCTGGATCAAAAGCAGGTCCCAGGCCTACACAGCAACTGTTTTATCAACTGAGCCATCTTCTAAGACATCACATGGTTTTGATATAATATAGGAGACAAGTAGAAATAAAAGCCAGTGTAAAGACAAGGAGAGCTTGAAAAGTGCCATGGCTTCCTCTAGCCGTGAGAGCTAGAGGGAGAAGAGATTGATTTTGACCAAAGGCAACAGACTATCAGTGTATTTTTCTAGTGCCAAAATATTATCAACATACACTAAATTCACAAATATCCACTTCCCACCAAAAGCGAGGAGGGGAACATTCTTTCACAGGGCCCTAAAGCTAAAAAAAAAAACAAAACAAAAAACAGTGGCAACCATTTTATCTCAGTCCATAAAAAGGAACAAGCAACATTTTTCATTATCACTTGGCCTAGATACCCTTATAATGGAGGCACAGGAACAAAATATTTTTACTGCTGCTCATTTGATTATAGTTTTGTAGCCTGTTTCCATGTGTAGAAATGAGTTGTTAACTGATGCGTGAGCCCCCCCCCCCAAACTCAAGAAGCATGGCCTTTCCCTGCTGCCCCACAAGTCAGCCATTCTTTGAAGCCTTGCCTTGGAAGAACAGTAGTGGAATGAGGCAGAGTGAGATCTCAGCGATTTTCTAAATCCCGGTGTAGAACGTGGATGACTCCACCATGAAAGACAGATGGGTGACTCAGCCCACATTCATGGAAAGCCGGGGTTGTGTTGGGAGAATCTCAAGATTTCATTGGGTGGTATTTGGAAGCTTAATTCCCAGCTTCTAATTAAATGTATAAGCTATAATCACAAAGATATTTCACAATTGGTTTCTTCGATCTGGAAGAAGTTCTGTGAAGCAGCTTGAGATGGGGATAGAGAAGGAGAGGCATGGAGAAAGGATGAGGAGGGGGCTGAGCATCATGGGTGACAAGAGACTGCTACCTGACCTGACTCAGGGCTGGGATTCTACACCTCCGCCCCATCGTAGTGAATGGCAGAGGAAGAAGCGTGAAAAGGAGGTGAAAGGGATTTCTTCTTCCCACCCAGATCTTGCTTTCCTGACTCTTTCAGCTGTCACGATCCAAACCAGACTCAGAAGCAGCAACTGCGTCTCCAGGCCACCCAGGATCATCCATGAGCATGCTCTGGCTCGCTGTCTTCTCAAATGGGGACAAGCTAATGGGCATCGGTGGGAGGCGGGGCTGTGTGGATTGTGTGGATCTGTACTGTGGTGACAAGCTACATCTCCCAACTTTTGTTGTTTTGTCATTGTTCTCTCAGCCAAGAATGTTGGGTGGGGAATACTCTGGGGTTCTTCCCCTATCTCCTGCAAAGAGATGCTGGAGTACAAGTATGCCCAATCAATGCCCAACCCCTCTACTCATAGGAGATGTCTCTACGTAACCAGTCTCTATCCTGTTAGGAGTGGGAATGTGTTAAGGCTTTGGGAAAAACTGTATGCTTTCCGGAAGAGAAAAACAGACCAAAGTCCAGCTCAAGGAGAAACGTGAGGCCGTGGTACTTCAGCCAAGGCTGCTCTGTAACCCCCACCTGGTGTATCTTGACAACCCCACAGATCAATTCCCAGTACAGACAGGTCCTAGGTCACTGGGGCTTGCCCTTCCCCCACAAAGGGAAGTGATCTGATCACTGACATTTGAAAACCAAGTCTGGTCCATCTTCTTTTCCTTAACCTCCAAACATTTTGGGATAAAACAATAACATGGGATGTACCGAAGGGCCAAGAGTGTACCAGCTGCTTCCAGGTCATTATCTTAGATCAGGACAACCCTAAAAAGGTAAGTTCTGGCCTCCTCCACCTTGCAGATGGTCAAGTCTGAGGAATTTGCCACAAATCACACAGTTGACAGTGGCCTGGTACTCTGGGTGGAAGGAACTCCCACTGACCACAAAACCTGAGCTCCTCCCACTCAAGCACGCTGGCTCTGTCCCATCTTGGAACACACTGATAAATGATGGGACTTTGTTTGAGAGAGGGAGTGGTGAGGTTGGTCTAAATGTGTTCTGTACATGGCCATGGGATTTGGAGAAGGTTATTTGGCCCCAGGGGGACTCAGTTTACTCATTTTTAGAATAGGAAAGAAATATTACTACCTACCTCATAAGGCCATGAAAAGGACCACAGGAGATTCTGTTTGCAAAACACACAGTTCAGTCCCTGCCATGTAGTTACACTTGATAAAGCTGATTATTGTTCTTAGTGTCTACACTCAGAATTACCCCGAATCCCTTTTTTAGAGTGCATGCCTGTGTGTGTGTGTGTGTGTGTGTGTGTGTGCACGCGCGTGTGTGCGCGCGCCCAGGAGTGGCTGGCCAGCAAAAAACAAAACAAAACATCACCACCAAAAAACAAACAAAAAAAACCCTCAACTGTATTTTTGTGAACATTTTGTTTCATTTTGCTTTGTTTTGGCATTTTTGTCTTATTGGTCTTTTGTCTGTTTGTTTTGTCTTTGTGGGTGGGGGGTCCTTGTTTGTTTGTGGGGTTTCTGTTTTGTTTTGCTTTCCTTTCTTTTTGTTTTGTTTTCTTGCAATTTTGGTTTTTGTTTCTTTTTGAGAGAGAGAGAGAGAGAGAGAGAGAGAGAGAGACAGAGAGAGAGAGGGAGACAGAGAGAGAAGGCCAGGTGTGGTGGCACACGCCTTTAATCCCAGCACTTGGGAGGCAGAGGGAGGCAGATCTCTGTGAGTTCAAGGCCAGCCTGGTCTACACAGTGAGTTCCAGAACAGTCAGGGCTGTTACACAGAGAAACCCTGTCTCTAAATAAATAAATAGAGAGAGAGAACAAAGTTGGATAGGTAAGGAGGTGGGTAATATCTGGGAAGAGTTGCAGGGGAACATGATCAAAATATATTGCCTGAAAAATATTAATTACACACACACAAAGAGAGAAAGAGAGAGAGAGAGAGAGAGAGAGAGAGAGAGAGAGAGAGAGAGAGGATAGGTCATCTTCCAGGAGTCTGTTCTCTCCTGCTATATAAGAACTGGGAATGAGCTCAGTTTTTCAGGCTTGGCAGCAAGCTCTTTCACCCTCCCAGTCAGCTTATGTATATAAGGGATTTCATGGTTACCTAACATTTATTCCTACATACACATTCTAAGTGTACCAGCATTTTGAACACACTCAGTGTTCATCAAATAAATGAATCAATGCACTCAGGACCTCTTTGGTCACCTACGCTGAGGAACCAAACAGTGGACACACCACTCTCTAAAACCCGAAGTGAAACTACACAGTAGAGTTGTCATGGCACTATCTGTAAATAATTGAATCTAGCTCCTCACTGCAACCTTCTGAAGTAAGTGGCCTTGAACTGTCAGGGTTATGTGGGCTGGGAGCATCCAGTGAAGGAAACACCAAGGGCTCTGCATTCACACCAAGCAGATGCCACATGAAGAAGGTTAAAGCCATGTTTTAAGTTTAAATTGCTGTGCTTAAGAGATCTATTAAGCAAAAATGCCCCTAACCTGTAACCCCCACTTGCCCAAGGACAGACAAACATGTAAGCCTCAATTGCCCAAGGACAGATAACTTCCTAGACTGTTGGGGGCTGTTGCTCATGTAAGATAGCAAGCCACATGTTTTCACTTCTGTAAACAAGGTTGGTTGCCCCGGTTGCACAGGATGTGCTTGACCACATGTAGGCAGGGGGTGGGGGCGTGTATGTGGGGGTGATACATAGGCAGGAAGTAAGTAGCCTTGTGGGTTTTGCCTTTATAAACACCTGACTAAAGTAATTTGAGGCCATTCTCTGGCAATGGTGTGGACCTGGCCAGTGTCCACCATTCTGGCCAACATTTAATAAAGCTTGCTTCAAATTTGGCTCAAAAATTGTGGCAATGGTCTTATTCTCACCAGGTGGGATTAACAGTCATAGCCAAATCGAGGTGCAGTATGGTGGAAAACCAGCCCCTTGTCTCTGCTGAGGTGACAGAGGCTGCAGCGCAACGTAGATTTCATACTTGTCTGCAAAATCAGCTCCCAGTGGCACCAACCTGAGTCACCCATTGCTTTTTCTCCCCTGAGCTGTCTAGTACCCCAGTGTCTCCATCGGTTCCTCACAGAGCATTTGGTTACCAAATCACTTGCATTGAAACCTTTGTCTCAGTTTGTGCGTGCTTCTAGAAACCCCACCGGAGACAAACTATGTTAGTCCCCCTTTGTTTTAGCTAACTGTTTCCCCTATTACTTTGTACAATAAACAAGCCGATCTCTAGACGGAGGCAGAATTGTCCTTCAGGAGGACAAGAATGCAAGTTGCAGGCATGGCCTACTAGGTGAAATGGAACCCAGCCTCCCCAGAAAGTACTTCCAACTTAGGACGGTAAACCTCAGAAGGAAGAGTGGCTGGCTCCTTAGGCATTCTCCACAGCTTGTACTCAAGGACATTTGTCATAGACATTTATTCAAATTCGTTTTCCTCATAACAGTTAAAATCTCTGTTGACTGCCAATTGCCATTAAAGGCCAAGAAGACTGAGTAAACAATCCATCCACTTGAATGCACTTCTTCTTCTTCTTTTTTTTTTTTTTTTTTTTTGAGACAGGGTTTCTCTGTGTATCTCTGGCTGCCCTGGACTCACTTTGTAGACCAGGCTAACCTTGACCTCACAGAGATCCACCTGCCCCTACCTCTGGAGTGCTGGTATTAAAGGCATATGCCACCACACCTGGCACACATTTTAAATGCTGACTACCTCTTGAAGGTTCAGAGACCCACAGATAAGGGGAAGATAAGCCTAAAATGAAACTGAGTGAAATTCAATACCTGTTACTTTACATAGAATGGGTGGAAAGCAACCTGCTTGAACTATAGAACAAAGCAATAGTCAACAGAAAACTCAATAAAAATGCTTTGTTGACCCACTTAAAGGGCAGTACCTGAAAAGGAAAAGGGGGGACAGCTAGACCACCAAGCTCACTGCCTAACTCAGATGGGGAGGTGGCAGGTGCTCAGAAACCTGGAAGTAGGGGCTCTGATTTTTTTGGTGGGTTGCAGCAGCAATATAGATGCAAATGCTACTTCCTGACTCCCCATTGGCGGGCACAGCCAGCCCTTTCCTCATCAGGCAGCTTTGTGGAGGGGAAGATAGTCATGCCATCTCACATTTCTGTTTTGTCCTGAGTCACCTTCTTCCAGTTTGCTCAACACCACCAAGTCCACACCAAGTAATACCCAAGTTTGCTCCCCCCTGCCCCCACCCATCCCTGAACTATCTGGATTAAAAAGCAGAGATGGGGCATATGAGAGTGAAGAAGTCAGCTCTGAGAGTGGAAACCATAGGAAAACTTTTTCTTGTAGGTTTTCATCTTTTTAGAGGAGCCAAGCAGCTCAGGGAAGGGATTAGGTAGGGAACCATGCTGCTGGCTCAAGGCCAACACCAGCTAATGCACACTGTGCATCTTGTGACAAATTCTTGCACTTTGTGTACGTCCTTTTCTTCATTCTTCAAATTTAGGACAAAGGTACTAGGACCCTCCTCAGGAAAGTTATAAAGATTGCTTAGCTGTGTGCCAGGCTCACAGCAAACACTCAGCAAGTGTCACCTACCATTCAGCTCAGGCGCTGTTCCCCTTTAAGTCAACATCTTCTTCATCATCATCTTTATCATCACAATCACTGTCATCAGCAAACCCTTCTTTAAGAAAGTTTTCAAGCAGGAAGGTGTCTTCTAATTGAAGATAAAAGAATATCTGTCCTGTCCCCAGGAGCCTCCAAATATGAATAAATCCCTCAAATTTTCTTGATCAAAAGGTGTATTCTGTAGTAGTACTGAATGAAATGCTCCTTACTTTTTAGCTTAAACAGCTCTCCTGATGCGCTCAGAAACTCAAGGGATCCGAGCTAGGAAGATTAGCTTTATATTTGAATATTGAACAAAAAACAGTAAATAAACTCAATGTGTTTGTCCTCTTCCTATGCTTTTTAGCATCGACAGAGCAAAGAATTGATATCTCACTATACTTTCCTTCTTATTTTTCAACCAAACTAAGGAATTTCTTAAAATCAGAATGTATAAGGAAAACATTTCCTTTTCTCTCCTGCTTTCTCCAGGCAGTTCATCATTTTAATACCTGTGGTTTCTCACACTGCTCTAATGCTTAATTAAGTGGTAGTCTCTGAATACTACCACTCAAACTCTGAAGCTGAATAAATAAAATAAAGCACATGGTCAGGACTTGCCACGTTGTTAGAAGGTGCAAAATGCAAACACAGGGCCTGCTATTTGAAAGGAGAAGAGAATTCCAAGATGGCAACAGCAGAGCCTTCATCCAACATCTGGAACCCACAAAGCATGGGATTCCAACTGATGACTGAGCTGGTGACATTCCTAGAAGGCCAGCCCTGCTTCTGGTCACAGAACAGCCACCTCCATAATCGCTTTGGCCTCAAAAGCTCATAGCTGCCCACGCCTCTTGCTTTTAATCCATCCCACTCTCTGCTTGGCATTCCTATTGAAGAACACTGACAGGCCAGCCACTGTCCTCACCTTACTCTGCAAGACAAAGGACAGCTTTGTGGATAGAACAATGGTGACACCATCTCACATTTCTAGTCAGTCCTGAGGCATATATATACTCACATATAGTATATGGTCATATATATGGAGGTGTATGTATGTATGCATTATGGTCATATATATTCTTATATATAGATTATAAGGATAATACATACATACACATTCATATAAATATACACAATTACATCCTTCCACCATGGGACCCAGGAATCAAACTCAGTTAGTCAAGTCTTCATGGCAAGTGTCTTTACTAACTGAGCCACCTCTCCAGCCTATCTTACTCTCTTCCTGAGCCAAGCAAGTTGTGCCATCATCGCTTCGTCTGTGGTACTCTGATCACCTAACCCCGGTCCCTTCAGAGCTGCGTTCAGTGTTTACAGCCTCAATGAAATCTCGCCAGGTCATCACTGAGTGCCTACAGTTTGTATAGAGTGAGGCAAGGATGGTGCAGCCTGCTCCCCTGCCTGATTTCAGGATGCTAAAAGGTGCCATGTAAGTAAGGATGTAGCAGACACGAGGAGCATATTTCTGTACAAACTCATGGGTCCTTGTCTGGAAGAACTCCCATCATCCCAACCACCTCCTTATTTGCTTGCTTTTCTCACTTCCCAGAAGGTCTAGTCCTGGTGCATACAGGTCTCACTAGACCCTTGAAGCATGGCTAGGGACTATGGCTGCCATTTTGTTTTTCCCAGAATGCTTTTATTTGTCTTGACTCCTTACTCTTCAGCCTTTAAGACGGAAGGAATACAGATGAGGCATAGAGTCAGACCCTTGGTTCTTCATCTTGGCTCTTGACCAAAGGCCAGTGAGTTGATTAACCTTTCCAAGTTTCAATTCCCTCATCTGCTGAATGGAGTCATGGATACATACCCTGCCTACCTCAGACCACCGAAGAAGTCCCCAGTGGTGTGCGGTGTTTGAATGCAAACCCCACAGTACACAGGAAGTCTAGTTCCAATCACTTATTCTCATCTCTCTACACATAAATCTCTGTCAGTGTTCAATACATGTTGGATGAATGAATTCAAGCCACTAATAATCTAGGCAGGCAAGCCTTGGGAGAACAAAGACCATTTATTTCCACTTTAAATTTGAAAGATTGCAAAGTTCCTTTGTAGGAGTGTAAGAGCAGTCCATCCTCAACACAACTAGCTACTTCCTCTTCTCTTCCCTTTGGTTTCAAAACTGTAATATGAGTGTGCAGTCACTTTGCGCTCCCATTTTCCACTCTCTCTAATTACACGCTGTCACAAGCCAAAAGATAGACCACGAGATCTCCATGTTGCTGCAACTCGCAAGTGACGCAAATTATCATTAGCAAACTGCATCCGAAACCGAGTTAGAGCGCTTCACCCAAAAATGCTCCTGGGGAAAACAGCCCACTGTAATGACAGAGGGAAAGCGGAGGAGGAGGTCACAGCTCCCGGAACACACCAACCCGTAGGTGTTTGAAGAAAGCAAATTATTGCTATGGCAGGTCTTGACGGAGACTAAACTAACTGCACTTATCTGTAATGAGTTTTCACAAAAATAATGCTACCAACGCAGTTCACACATGCTGAAAACTCCGGGGTAAGCTGGCTTCCAGACATAAGGCCAACGGTGCGTTCAGAGAAACAGTCGTCGCAATTATGACTAATTAACTGGCTTAAACAGTTGGGAGCCGGTTGGGGAGGTCTGAGCTGGAATGCAAATGAGGAGGGAGGGGCCTGCTGCAAAGAGGTGGTGGGGCATATTTGTTTTGTCTTGACTTCTTTCCAGACATATTTCAGTTTGCATAAGTATTTGAAGGTCGGATCAGACAGGATTTAGAGCACAATGGTATCAGGAATGTCTTTATGAAAACTTTGATATGGTCTAAATTAGGTTTCAAGAACGGGTGGGGCCGTCGTGGGAGCCGGAGTCTGTATCAGGGCCTGCTCTGCCCTGATGGGCACCACTTCATCCGACACAGGTCAGCCTCTGAGCCAGCAAGTGAGTTAGGGCCTGGATTCTGGCTATCGATCTCTGCAGTCCCTGGGGCAATCTAAAGGGAGCTTGCCTGCCCTCTGGTTTCAGCACTGCTTGGGTGACCTTTGGTCGACCTTGGGCTCTGCTAGTGGAGGGTTAAAGCTGTTTTTTGGCATTAGAGTCTGGCTTTTTCTTTCTCCAAATGCTTTCAGAGAAGTCAGCGAGAACCCCACCCCTCTGCAGTGGGCAAGCTGTTTCCTGTGGAAGCGAGATTTAGAGGCGATCCCACTTGCTCCTGCAAAAAGGGACAGAAATTCCTTCTCCTTCTTGGGAAGTCTGTTTCTCCCTCAGCCTCTAATTTCCCAAAGGGCTCCTTTGCAGTCTTCTGGTGAGGGGCAGATAAAACAAAACAACGTGTAAAGGGCCGACCCATGTGCTTTTAAGGTGAGAACGAAGTCAAGCCAGGCAAGTACCTGACAGACTGAACCAGAGAAGAGCCCTCTCCTCCGCCAAATCAGATTCATTGCCGTTGTTTCCCCCTGAAGGCGATGGCTGAGGAGCAGGTGAGTCAGGGAGACCTTAAACTGCATGATTTTAGTAATGCCCATTTTCAGTGCTCCTGATGGTTATTTTGGGGTACCCCATGGAACAAGAAGGAAAGCCTCCATAGAGAGGTTTTTAATTGTTTACATTCAATGAAAGGAAAAGTCTGACTTGAGTGCTCAGATTTAATCTTGGTCTGATTAAAATGGTTCTATTGTGCTCTGTTAGAAAGGTGAATCCAGGACTTTGCCCAACCATAGGCACCCCTTCTACACAAGAGATCAGCATGGACAGACAGACATGCCTGGTGGTTGGCAGCCATCCTTGTTGCAAGAAGAGTTTATTTTCCTTTAGGAACCCATAGCTGAGCAGTGTTCTGCTGCCCGAGCTGTTTCATAACTTTCCATGTAATTAAGCAGTTGGCATGACCTTCCACAGCAAGATAATAATAGGAGTTAGCAAAGGCAAGGCTTGTACACAAGAACCCTCTGGGCCGCTCAAACATTCAAATAAAGTGCAAAGCCAACTTTCTAATCCAAAGCTCAGTGGCACCTGGCTCCCCAACATGTGTGCACACATACACACAAACATGCACACAAATGCTGCAGGTGAACCTGACACTCCTTCCTGTAACTCAGTAACGGCAAGATACAATTCAGAGATGGAGGGGAAGTGCATCATTTCCTAAAAGCCACCAGATGAGCTTGAAGGTGCGCATGAAAGTCACTCATTTACAACAGGCAAATCACCACAGGTTGCCAGAAACAAGCTGGTTTTGAAAGAAGTACATATGACTTAAAAAGAAACCATAGTACGAGAGCACAAGTTACACAACCACTAACCACCAAGTGTGTTTTAGTAGATGTGCAAAGTGTGCGCACCTTCCTGGAATGCGAAACCTGACTCCTGCTGTCTCCTGAGTGGCACAGGAAGCAAAGAGTGTATGGAAGAAGGGACAGGCTACAGACAGCCGCCGCGGGTGCCCATTCCCTCCTGTGTACATTCCTGCCTCTGCACGGAAGACGGTGCATTTGATTTTCTCCTTGGAGCTGAGCTGAGCTCTTAACTGGACAAGAACTGCGGCAGACGTGTGTCTGCCATCTCTCAGCCGGTTTCTTAGCACCAGGCGTAAGTGTTCCCCAGGGTTGTTAGAAACTCCGGCTGATGGAATGCTTCTGCTTGGACCTGAAGCTCAGTAAAACCGTGTGGAACTTGCAGTGAGCAGCCAGAAGCATGTGCAGGGCATGACGGAAAACTTCACAGGGAGTGTGCACCCTCACTAACATGTGCCTACAACCTCGTAAGGATTCTGGGCAACAACTATCCATCTGGACCCAGTGAACAGTGAAAACAATAGGTTGTGTAGATTATGAGCATGCGTGGGACTGACAGCGACAGATTCTCTGTTCATTTTTTTCCTCATAGATTTATAAGAGTCACCTGTCAATGAGGGGCAGTAACTTTTTACCAGATGCTTTAAATATTTTTATTAATTTTTTTAGAATTCATACATATATACATACATACACACACATACATACATACATTGTACTTTAGTCATATTCACTCCCACTTCCCACCCCCTCCCTGCGTGCCACCACCAATTTTTCCCAGATCCACCCTACAATTCCTTGACCCTTCAAACCTTGTGTCCTCTTTAAAATGTGTGTGTGTGTGTGTGTGTGTGTGTGTGTGTGTGTGTGTACTCTTGGCTTGGGTATGGGATCATCCACCCTAGTACAGGGAACACACTCTTAAAGAAAACTGACTGTTCATTGCTCAGAAGCCAGGAACTGTTGATCGCTCCTCAGTTAGGGGTAGGGAATTACAAGCCCTCCTCCTCTCCATGCTGGAATACTGACTGGCTTGATCTTATGCAGGTCTTGTTCAGGTTTCCTGACATTTTCATGCATTTTTTTTCCATTTTACCAGTTGCCTTTCCTCTGCCATACAGTTTTTTGTTTGTTTGTTTGTGAGGTAGTCAACTGTTTCAATTAGTAGATTCTTTAGTATTTCATAGGCCTACTCCATGCCAAGACTATATCCGTTTATTTGGCCATATATGTATGAACCTAACAAATATGCATTATAGGGCACCTATTTTGTGTCAGGTACTCTCTTGCTTGCCAGATACATAGTGAATAAGATGGACCCATGTTAAATGAGCGCACATCTACACACGGGGAAATGAATTTGAGAACAGACTTCCTATTAGGAACTTGAATGATGGGGGGAAAATGCTGGATTGCTGTGGAAGCCCACAGTGAGGTGATTATCGGCTTCTGTGGAAGTCAAGCACACTGTAAGAAATGCTGTGTAAGTACTGACAGTTATGTATTTACGATTTTGCTTTGCGTTGAAATCTTTGACCTATCAGGAGTTAATGTGGGCTCAACAGCAGTGTTCCTAGTAAAGACAGCATTAGTGTGAGCTGTTGCTACTTCATGTTCTAGATTTCTCTGTACATGTGTGTCTGTCTCTAGGCCCTGATCCTGTTTTAAACCTGTGTTTTCTTAAAATTGTTTCAACTTCATATTTGAGCCAGGATGAATGCTGTGCTTTAGAAAATACTCTTACCGAAATGAATCTCTTGATGCATGCAGTGTTCCTCCTTACAAGCGCCCATATTTGAACTAAGAGTCATTTGCTCCAGCTAATCTCACCCTCAGTTTTCTTGTAACACGGGTTTATTTTTGTCAATATTTGTAGTAAAATATTATTGTAACCGTATTTATTATAGTTTTTAGTTTAACCTTTTAAAATGTTTATTATTTTTAAATGGAGCCTACTAAGAGTATGCTATCTCAAGAATAACAAAGTGGCTTCCCTGCACCCCTCTGTTGCTCTGACCCCTGCAGAGGGCCCTACATGCCCCCTTCTGATCTGTCACTTTCATGCCTCCAAAGGTCATACACTGTTGAATTACCACAAAGCATTCTCTTGGTTTTTTTTCTAAAACACGGCTTTTAGTGGTGCTTATTCTCCAAATATCCCATTTCCTTTGTCTTGTTTCTAACATTTTTCCAAGTTGAATCATTCAGTATGTTTTTTTTTTCTTCTGTACTTCCAGTCTATGGCCATACCAGTTTGAATGCATCCTGTGTCTTTGCCTCTGTAATTTCCTTTTATGGTTCTACATCACTCATCACGCATGTGTGTGCACACAGAGATATTCAGATATGCATGGGTAGGTAGATAGTGTGATTGACAGATAAGCTACAGAACACTGACTCCTTTTCACTGGTTTGTAGCACTGTATGTGTATCCTTAATCGTTTTTTTTTTTTTTTTCATCCAGCTGCTGCCAGATATTCGGGCTGCATATAGATTTTCACTAATCAGAATAATTTTTCTATGAACATGTTTTGGTTTTTGAGTAGAAGTTTCTCTGAGCTACATGGGAGAAAAATTGCTGGGCCATATTGTATTCATATATTCAGTTTTATTAGTTGATGCCAAATTGTTTTTCAAAGTGATCAAACCATGTTATCATACCTCAGGCCAATTTTTGACCCTCTACTCTTCCATATCCATCTCAATAATTAATATTAGCTACCTTTTAAATTTTATTAATCTGACCTATATGTAGATGTCATTGAAGGGTTTTTGTTTTGTTTTAATCTTATACAGACGCAGATTTAAGTTATTCTCATATGTCCTGTGTCATTTGTGTTTCCTCCTCTGGAAAATGGCTGTTCACAACAGGGAGCCAGTTTTACAATTGTGGATTGAAATTCACGGAGGTGAGAGGAGAAGTTAAGTAATGATGAACTGTTTAATGTTTGTACTATTGAGTTTATCCTAGCTCTGTCTGTCTCTGCCTGTCTCTCTATCTCTCTCTTTCTCTCTTCATCCATCCATCCCTTCTTATGATACTCTTTAACTTCACCAGGAGTTGCCCTGACATAAATTTCTATTTACTAAATGTTCTCAGGCCTTCACCTCTCTAATACATTAAGAGTATCTATAGTATCTTTCTTTCTTAAATGGTAAAACAAAAACACTGTTCTCCATCAAAGAAAAGCCTGTGCAAGTATGCCCAGAAGGAAAGTTAGAGCAGCCGGAGTCCACTCTTAGGATCTAAATTAAACACAGGGAAGTCCCAGAACCTAAAGGCCACGTCTGTGTGCCAGTGGTCGAAAACTCCTCTCACTGCACTCCAGTGCAATAGCTTCTGCTCTGGGAATGAATAACTCCAGCAATTCTATGTTCTGTGATCAAGTCCTCTTTACAAGTGGGGAATCTGAGATGCAGTGGGCGGAGCTATACAAAAATGTCAGGTGACCAGAGACGGACACAGATCAGAACTCCTCCCACATCCATGTGGTTTCCAAAGCCTACATGGAAAGGTCTGTGCGAGGACATGCCTGCCCCTTTAGAGGAAAGGGGAAGAGTGGGTGCAGAGCAGCCATTTTCCAGGGAAAAGTGTGTGGGCAGCTTCCTTTATGTCTGGACAAATTAGAGCTGCATGGCATTCGGTAATTAGTATGTGCTGATGGCTCCGTTCAGTTGCCTCAGGGCTCAGATCAGAACCACACAAGAATTTTGGAAAGCTGTTTCTCCGAGTATCATACCTAAAAGAAAGGACGAGCAAAATTGAAATTATTTGAGTTGAAAGGAGGAGTGCTGAGGACTAGATTTCTTATTGTCAAACAACTGGGAAAATGACTTGTCTGTGTAACGTACAAAAGAGAGAACCAGATTACTGCAGCAGGAATTGTTTACACAAAGAAAGAGCTTCCCATCTGTAAGGCCCAGTTTAAAAAAAAAAAAAAAAGAAAGAAAACCAGCGCACAAATTAAAAAATAATAATGACAATATCAATAAGAATAGGTACAGATTGCCGGATCTTTCAGGTACCATTCGTATTTAAATACTCCATAGACATTTTCTCATTTAATGTCCTAATAATGTTTTGTGATCAATAATGTTACCTCAATTTTAGATTGATTTACCTCAACAGAGAAATGAAAAGCTGGTCAGTATTTCTTTTTTTGTCTATTTTTCTACCAGCTCTCATTTCCCACCCTTGCAAGGAAAATTGGAAATAAACTGACATGAATATCGAGAAATGTTCCTGTGTGTTACAGCTGTCAGCAAACTTATCCAGCATTTATCTAGAATGTTCCTCTACCCAGGACTAACCTGGTATTGAGTAACCTCAGCAACACCATGTATCCTGAATTGTGTGTGACATTCTCCCATAGAGGGGTGCAGCATTGCCCTGTGCTGTTCACCCACAACAGTCATACGAGGGCAACAGAAGGGCAGAAGCACTCTCCAGATAAAGTCCTTTTGTTGATCTCATCTCATTGCTCATACTTCAGCCTCTCTGGCTTAGTAGAAGAGGCTTATTGGCTGACTTTTCAGATCAATTGAGCATATTATATGTACAGAAGTGCTTTTCAAATCAGTTCCAACATACAGAAACACAGCATTCTCTAAGACAAACTCTAAATGGGACAGCTGAGGACCCTTTGTCCCTCCACGAGGCTAGACATTTGAATCAGGAGTATACTGATGAAGGAGGGTCAGGAAGGGAGACAGTGGTACTGTCTGGGGTCCAGAGCACATTGAAAGGCTTGGAGTTGAAGAGGGAGCATTTAAAAATAATCCTCCATGAATCAATTCATTAGCCTAATCATATTAGAGAAAGTTGAGGCCAGTGGCTTACTAGTGATAGCCATGGCAACATTAAAAATCAAACATAGAGCCGGGCAGTGGTGGGGCACGCCTTTAATCCCAGCACTTGGGAGGCAGAGGCAGGCGGATCTCTGTGAGTTCGAGGCCAGCCTGGTCTACAAAGTGAGTCCAGGACAGCCAGGGCTACACAGAGAAACCCTGTCTCAAAAAACCAAAAAAAAAAAAAAAAAAAAAATCAAACATAGTTCAATTTCTGATTTTAAATTCATTCAAAAACAATATTCTCCTCCACAACAAATGGCCTAGTAGAAGACACAAGTTTACTTTTAGTCAGAAAGTATTTACTTCAGTTTTTATTCTTTTACATATTCATCAATTTACATATTCATTCAAAGTTAGAAGGTACATATATTTGTCAAAAAAAAAAAAACAAAAAAAAAAACAGTCACACTCTCACAAGAAGAAATAGCCAAGAGAACAAGACTCAGAGATGAACCCAAAGGTTGGAGAATGTAGAGAAAAACTTCAATACAACTGATTAATGACTCAAAGGCAGTTGTCAGGGAAAACAGATGAGACATTCCTGTAGAGCAATGGATATAACAGGGAAAAAAATTTAAATGCTGAAGATGACACACAGCGTAAAAAGTATTAGAAGTGCCTTCATCTAAACCATCATGGTCCTCAAGAAGCCAGGTGTGGGCTTGATCTGTGAACCTGGACATGTACCAGTGTGTGCTGCAAAAACCGGAACACAAAGAAAAGAGTTGAAGAAGGGGAGAACATGGACTTTGGCTTTAATGCTTATGCAGGGTAACAGGAATATTTGAATAAATAAAAGCCGGTAATTTTCCAAAAAGAGATAAATTATGCTCAGGTGATCTCAGGCAGGTTAACCTAGGGTAAGCTCACACACGATGGGTCCAATAATAGTCAAGTGGCTTAAAATTAAAGACAAAGAAGAAAGAAATGGCATACAGAGGAACAAAGCTAAGAATGATAGTAGGCTACTAATACGCAGGCTGGAAGACTGTCTTAGTTATTGTTCTATGGCTGTGAAGAGACACCGTAACCAAGGCGACTCTTACAAAAGAAAACATTTCATTGGAGGCTGAGGGTTAGTCCGTGATTACCATTGCAGGGCGGAGACAAGCATGGTGCTGGAGCAGTAGCTGAAATTTAATCCACAGGCAGCAGGCACAGGAGACACTAGGCCTGGCCTGGGCTTTTGAAACGTCAAAGTGTACCCCCAGTGACTCAGCTCCTCCAACAAAGCCACACCCACCCCCAGTGACTCAGCTCCTCCAACAAAGCCACACCCACCCCAACAATTCCACCTACTTATCCTTTCCAAACAGTTTCACTAGTTGGGGACTAAGCATACAAACATATGACCATATGGGAGCCATTCTCACTCAAACCACCACAAAGACAGTGGAGAAATGATTATTTTTCCCAGTGAAAGTATACTTCAAAATAAAAGAGAAGTACTTTTTTTTTCAGATAAAAGTTGAATTACTAGCAGACTTACAAAAAAGAAAGTTAAAGGAAGTTTTAAACTAAAAGGTATACGACATTAGATCAAAATGTAAAGCAGGAAGACAGACAGAAACCAGTAAAGGTTTCTCTAACTCCACATCAATTATGTATATAAGATAGAAAGCCAGCTTAGCAGACTGTGTTGGGTGTGTGCCAGATCCCATTACTAGGCTGGTGAACCCTTTTCCCATTTCTTTTGAACTCACAGATTCACTCTTCTTGTGAAGACTTTTAGCTAATTGAAGCCACTAGGTCACAGAATATGGAGGAAGTCTTGCTTCCAAAGCAGCACTATGGTTTGAATGCATTCCTTATGATTCATGTTTTAGAAACTTAATTCCCAATACAACAGTCTTGGGAGATGGGACTAATAAGAGGTGATTAGATTACCAGAGCTCCACCCTTTCAAATGTATTGATGGTGTGGTCACAGGAGTGGGCTAGTTATCGCATATGTGGGTTTGTTATCAAAGCAAGTTCTGTTCCCTCTTGCTGTCTTGTTTCCATCTTCTCTTGCCCTTCTACCTTCTGTCATGCCATGATACAACCTGAAATATTCATTAGGTGCCAGTGTCAGGCTCTTGGGTTTCTCAGACTTGAGAGTCATGAGTCAGATAATTTTCTTTTCATTACAGATCCAGTCTGTTAATAGTATTCTAGTATGTCAGCATAAACACAGATAAATGACTTGTAGCCAACAACTAACAGTAGGCACCAAAAAGGCTTGAAGTGGGATAACTGCAGACTACTCATATTTCAGAGTGGGTACCAACAGTTTTCCCTTCTGCTAAGAAATGGGATAACCATGGGTGACTCAACTTTTTATTTCCCCGTGGGCTTAGCGGAAGCAAGCTTTTTCTGCACCCATGCTCTTGCCTCCTTCTTGCCTGATGTTGTTAACTTTCCTTTTAGATAAGTTTTAGCAGAGAAGACTTCTTTAAGACTGTCTTTCTCAATTTCTGATTCCGAAGAACCTCACCCAAGACACACCACATTTTACTACAAAGCATGACATTTGCCACAGTCTTCTGAACAGGTTGTTTATCAAACTAAGCATTTCCCTCTAGGCTTTCCTAAGGAGTTTATATAAGAACAGAAAGTTTTATTAAATTGTTCCACATGTACTAATATGATCGTGTGATGTTTCCTTGGTTAACATGAAAAAAATTATATAGACTCAACGCAGAGTTCTAAGAAAAAATACAATTTAGGTCATTACTTTAAAAATACTAAATTGCTAATCCATTAACATTTTTTAAAGACTAGCAGGGAACACGGCTAATCTCCAATGACATTTGAACCTCCTACGGCTGCTAATCACGAAGCAACTTAAGCATAATTCCAATCCAGTGAGTTTACACTGAGCTGGTCAAGTCTATAAAAAAGATCAAATCTGCCCACAGGCTAGGGTGGAATGAGAGGGTCTATAAGTGCCTATCAATGATCTGGCTCCTAAAATCAGTTTTGGCTTAAAAAAAAAAAAAAAAGGAAAAACTCCAACTTTTCACTGTTGAACAGTCTTCTTGAGGATCAAATGTGCTGTTCATCATCCCCAGAAGATTGTAAGATTAAAAGAAACCAGGAAAAAGTTATTTCACCACAGAAAGCCTGCCTCACCTTTCTTTGTTCATTTTAGATATTGGAGGGTGGGTCTGCAAAGACAACTCAACAGTTAAAAGCCATTGCTGCTGTTTCAGAGTTCAATTCCCAGCACCCACATCAGATGGCTTACAATTGCCTATGACTACAGTTCCAGAAGATCCACAGACATGCACAGAGGCGCACACACATATAAATAGAAATAGATCTTTTTTAAAAAGAAGTTGAAGGAATTCTCAAACTCTTATTCTAGAATCATTTTGTCACTAAATACTTGTATTTGTATTTATTAATGAAGGAAAAGTAGACATCAACTTTCTTTTTTTAATTGAAAAAATTTTATTATGTAAATTTCACATCATGCACCCTGTTCCCTCTCATCTCCCACCTCCCCTCAGACCCACCTTCCATCCTTGCAATCTGTCCCAGCATAAAAAATAACAGCTCATTGTGGAAGCTGCAGTGCATGTCAGTGTGTCCCACAATATTCCCTTTTGTCCACACATTTTGCTTGCAAATGTTCATTAAAATGACTTCTTGGTGTGGTACAAGGCCTCTGGTTTCTGCTACTTGGTCAATACTGGAACCTCACTGGAACTCCTCTCAGATATGCTGTAACTGTCCTGTGTCATGGAGATCCTGCAGTCCTGGGTTGTGGAACTGACCTCTTCTTGCACTCCAGCAGTTCATCCATGGGGTAGATGTTGGGGTGGGCCAACTCAAAGCCCTGGTTCTGGACCTGCAACCCCACTTGCAGGGCCAGTTCTACTACAGAAAGGTCCAGGGTCAGCTCTCCCGTGTGCTGCAGCATGTGAGGGGCAGGGACAGCTCTCCTGCTCTTGTGACCCC
>CAJQZJ010032584.1:748070-776662 GCA_907164525.1 Lophiomys imhausi | reverse complement strand
CTGCAGCATGTGAGGGGCAGGGACAGCTCTCCTGCTCTTGTGACCCCCATCTGGGCCAGATCTCACCCCAGGGGTGGGTCTCCACAACCCCCACATCCAGGACCAGGCAGTTCTTCTAGTTTCTGACTTGTTTCCTGTCCTGGCAGCCCATCTGGTGCTTGCCTAGTACTGATCTGGTAGTCATCACAGGATACCGCATGGTGCCAATGTTGTGTTGGTATCCAGCTTGCTTTTCCCCAGGAATGTTAGGCTACTATTCATTCAGATATTCACAGGTCAGAACACTGATTGTAGATATAGCCTCTCTCCTCTCTGCCACCTACTGATGCACATGTGACATAGCAGCCATATCTGCAACGCCTCTAGGGGCAGGGCCATCAACTTTCTAACTAGAAATTACTGGAATGTTCAGGCATGGGGTAACACCACTTCATAGCAGTATTAAAAGTATCCACAGTGGGCCGGTGAGATGGCCCATTGGGTACAGGCACTTGCTACTAAGCCTGATGACATGTTTGATCCCTGGGACCCACAGGGTAGGAGGAAACAGGCTCCCTCAGGTTATGCTCCAACCTCCACACATACACTGTAGCTCATAGGTGTCCTACACACAATAAATAAATAAATGTAATAAAATATTTATTTAAATGCCAAAGCTAATCAATTTATAAAGATAAAAGGCTTATTTTGGCTAACAAGGTCCCAGTCCCTGTCCAGAGCTCATCATTGTTTGGGGGTCTGTGATGGCACAAGTTATTATGGTAAGAGCACATGACAGGGCAAAAATCATCCACCTCATAGCCAGGAAGTGAAAAGGGGAAAAAATATCAGCTGAGAGCCCACCATTCCCTTCAGGGACATACTCCAAAGACATGCCACTAAGCTTCAGCTCTTAAACTTTATACTACCTCCCAGTAATGCCAACCTGGAAACTAGTCTTTTAACATGGACATTTAAGATCCAAACTATAATAGTCATCAAGGAGCCCAAAGACCCACAAAAATGGAGTGATGAGTATATCATGGTCCAAATAATCCACCCAGTCTCTAATGGCCCACATTCCTGAAATGACTGGTGGTAGAGGCTTTAGCTGCAAGTTTAAAAGATTTCTACATCTGTTACCCGCCTCAAGTGCATTGGTGCATTTTCTCCTAAGCTGCAAATTCTTCTAGGCTTGTGAGTCCCTCTTGTCTTTCTTCTGCCCTGTATCTCCTGGAAAAGTATTAAGGATGCAAGGGATTTTGTTACTTGTCACTGAATGGGCTAGTTGGCGATGACTAGCCTTTAGGAACAAGGCTATTCTTCCACCAAATGTTTTACTGCCGAAATTATCCTCAGTGTTATTGAAGAGAGAAACATTCTGCCTGAAAGCAGCCCCAGTGAACTCAGGAATCATCCTCTCTAAATTCTTCTCTATTGTCTTTAGTTGATCTATGGGACCTGGTGCTTAAGGAACAGCTTTTCCCTGAAGGTCCTGAAACCAGCTGCCTGTAAAAGAAACACTCTCTGATCATCCTAGAGCTGCTGACTTGCAGTTTGATTTTTTTGAGGAACTCTTCCATGCCTTAAAAATGGAATCATCTAATCAAAGGACAACCCATGCCTTCTACCAAATAAACTTACCACCATTAGAAGAAACTGACTGCTCCCACAGCTCTCCCAGAATCACTCTGTTCTTTCCTTCCTAACCACATTTCCCTGAACCATCATGTTGGCAATATGGTTAGTATTGATTTGCCACCAGTAGCTTCTACTTCTTCCCCTGACTCTGTAATTGTTCCAATTTAGGAGGAAACAAGCCATGGAAATTGAATGATATCCCTTGCATTCTGGCCTTTTACCTTTCACCAGTGACCTTACCCTAAGCATTTTGGTTCGAATAATAACATATTAAGTTACACCACTTAAGCTGGTTTCAAAGATTTCAGAGATCCCTGGAATTTAGTGCTACAAGTGACCTCAGTGATGAGTTAGCGCTCTCATTCTACCAAAACTGGGTTCCAGAATAAATCCCTTAACATTTATTAGATCTACAGATAGGATTGAGATGAGTCTACGAAAACCTTATACCACCCTGCATTCATGAACCAAATCTGACCATGAATCAAGCAGGACTTCACTCTGAATTGCCTCAAATACCTAGAAAACAGGATGGTCTCCCAGGGTGCTCCCTTGGCATCTTAAGGAAGAAGTTGATGGTCGTTTTCAACAGATATTTCTGCCCTTCCACAACTCTGAGTCCTCTATGACCTGCCAGGCATTAGGGCTCTACTTAAATAGGGTCTCAAATGTCCTAGAAAGTAACATTTTAGAGGAGTCCTTCTGTCTCACTTGCCCTGTCACCCCCCCATCTCATACCCTGTCCTCTGTGGTTAGTTCCACAAAGGAGAGAGAGAGAGCAAAAAGCAGCCACTCAAGCAGTGAAGAGAACTGCCCTCTGAGAACTGCCCTTCCTGCCAATAAAAACTTATTTGTCTGCGCACCCTGTGAACACAACTTAAAAACTTGAACTTTGGGTTATTATCCAATACCTGAAATTCCTTTCATTCCACAATTAAAGATAAGGCTTGCAAGGTAAACATGACTAGAACAAGCCTTCTCTGAGCTCATAAAATGCCGTCAAAGAAATAAATGGCTTGACATGGGTCATTTCTTAGAGCTGCTTTTGAAAAGGAGTGATGGGAAGGTCAAGGATAAAGGATACTGTGAACATAGGAGAAAGACTGGAGTCTCTAAAAAGAAACTGCCTCCTCAGCATCACTCTGAATAAGGAAAAATTTAGCTGCTTCTAGACTGCTCTGCACATTTTTTTTTTTTTTAGGCAACAAAGCCAAGGGCTATGGGCTTTCAAAGGGGCCAAGGATGTCTTTGAGGAACACCTACTCAGACAAAGATAAACAGAAAATATGTGCTTATAAACATATGTAAAAGAAAAAGATTCCAAACCCTGCTTTGAGCTACCATTTATGTGCTACCATATCATTAAACAGACTAGTATTCCTATTAATACAGCCTATTTGACTGAAGTATTCATAATGAAAGAGGAACTATAGTGGATTTACAGAAAGCAACAAAATCAGTTTCCTGAATACTCAGCACTATTGCATTATCAGTCATCAGAAAAGCATTAACAGATACGATCAAAACTCTTGCTAAAGAGATTTTCGTAGTGCTATGATTGTTACCACAAATGGAGAAGTTGGGTAGAGTATAGAAATTATAGTCCTTTTTTAATTTTCTCTTTCATGGTGAATAAAAAGCAAAGAAAGAGAAAAGGTAAAAGATGTGTGTGTGTGTGTGTGTGTGTGTGTGTGTGTGTGTGTTTGTTTTAAAGGAAGATTGTATGCCCCCCCCTTACACACACTGCCTGGGTTAATAAGTAATTGACAAGATTAATGGCTACATAATAATTGCTCTTATTGTTTACTGTCTGGATGGTGGCCAGACAACTTCCTGTTCTGCCCACCAGTGGGTATGGTTTGTAAGAAATGTGCTAAGAGGCTAATAGGTTCTGTGTGCCACGTGTAAGACTACTGAAGACATTCAAAAAGGAGCTCCAGGGAAGCCTGGAGACTTTGGCTGTGGTGGGGCAAGCCCTCCTTCATATTGCAGGGAGTCACACTTCTAAACTGCTGGGTAAACTATTCCAAAACACAACCAAGTTCAGCCTGGCTGCACCATGCCAGTGAGGAAGAGGAGGAAAGATGTACCACTCAGGACCTATCAGAAGGCTGGTCTGCTGCCTTGTCCATGCTGAGTACTGCATTACTTTGCTCTTCACAGTCACCAGACTGCGCTGGGGAGCACCCAGCTTTAACCTGCAAGCTTTACAGGATATGAGAGGCCCCCTGAAACCGAAATGTAGTTAACAAATATATTTATTAGTAACTATGAACTGTCATATTAGGCTGTCGGAGCAGCTGGTGGGGCCTGGCAGGCGGCTGTCCTGGTGATAAGGCACAGGACCAAAGATGGTCTTTCACCACCTGCAACTGAAACTCTGTTAACAAATATATTTATAAATAACTATAAACTGTTATATTAGGTAGGTCAGTGGAGTAGCCGGCGGGGCCTGGAAGGAGAGTGGCAGGCCTGGCTTGCCTTAGCTGGCAGCCTGACCTGTCCTAGTGATAAGGCCCAGGACCAAAGATGGCCTTTTTCTGAATAATTAAATACACCAAGACCTTTTAATGTTTCAACACTTGGTACTTAGCTGACTCTCAATTAGCTAATCTAAATTAACCCAACCAACTATTCTCAATCCTCTATGTGGCTTGCTATGCCTTCAGAGCTCACACTGAGACATCCTTCTGCTTCTGAATCCTGACAGAAAGATAGACTTCTGTATTTTATCTTTATACACCTGGCATTGCTGGGAATCGAACTCAGGACCTCTGCAAGAGCAGACAGTGCTCTTAACCACTGAGCCATCTCTCCAGCCCCTAGACTTCTGTATTTTTTCGGGATTCCTTAGTTAGTCCCAGGAAGTACTGCCTTCCTATTCTCAATTGGTCCAGCTAAATGGCCATCAGAAACTTTTATTATACAATCAGAGAGTGCCTCAGAAAGGGCGGTAACCAGATCTCTGAGCACAGAAATCAGCCTTTGAGAACCAATGTATAAGATCTTTCTCCAACAGCCCCCTTCCTGTATGGCATGCCTTGTCCTCTTCCTAAACTCTTACCTCTTCTTATGCGTGAGACAAGCAAACAGACCAAGACACTGAGTCATAAAGCATATATACAACTTACATGGATGGGTACCACGAATCCAGCTGCTCCTTGGCTCACCATATCTATTCTGATCTGTTACAGTGATTGACATGGTTTTTTCTGTACAAAAACAAAAGCTCTATAATTCTTTTTTCATGTGGCTTTGTTCTGGTTTGAGTCACAAGAGTTCCTATCAAGTCAAGTTCAGATTTCTGACGCTCAGGAGACCCTCCCAGGACACATCCTGCATCCATCTTTCCCATCTTCTCTTCCTATACTGTTTTGCTGTATACCTCCGTGCTTTCTTCCTTCTATCCGCCATCTCTCAGTAGTGAGCATCCTCAATTCAGAAACCTGAAATCCAAAAGTCATCAAATCCAAAGCCCTTAGAGTGCTAACAATGAGCTGCAAGTGGGTAATTCTACATTTTACATCATGTGATAGGCTGCAGTCAAAACTCAGACACACTAAAAATATTAAGTAAAATTAACTTTTACTTCTGTGTAACACACACACACATATATATATATATATATATATATATATGAATGTTGTACTTAGGTTTGGGCCCCTATGACAAAGTTATCTCACTATGAATATGTAAGTGCTCTACAATTTGCTGGGGGCATATCTAAAATGTGAAGTCCCGTTGGTGCCAGGCTCTTCAGATAAGAGATGAGGCACCTGTACCTTCAGATCCTGCCCCTCTGCCGCAGACCTTTCACCATGTTCCCGTTACACACTCAGGCATCCCACGCTTTTCCTTCACAATACCCACTCCTCCTGTCAAAGAATTACTTGTATAGCCATGAGCTTGTTTGCTTTCTCCCTCGCTAGGCAGTGAGTTCTCTAGAGCCAGGGATCACACATATGCTGTTCCACGGTGTACCTTAGGCTAGTCACGATATTAATAAAGTGAACTCCACTTTCAGTCTCTCCAGCTTGCTGTGCTCTTAGTAGCAACCACCTGGAGTAACAGGAGAGCTCCGTGTTTCCTACGGAGTGGTCATTCTCCCTGCTTAGCCGTCACTGGGAGAATCCTGAGTTCATCTCTCCTGCTGCTTGGCGGCTTCTTGACAGAAAGCCCCTTCATGTCATTCACAAGTCCAAACACAGATTTTTAACTCACTGGGACTAAGAATACTGCTGGCTTCATTGGTGACTATTAACTGATTTATTTGACATCTCCTTTTCCATTTCATATGTACAAAAGAAAAAAATCAATTCTTACGTTTAAATCAGCAAATAAATCTCATGGGGACTGGAGATATGTTACAGTGGTAGAACACCTGCCTAGCATGGGCAAGGCCCCAGGTTGGATTCCCAAGCACTTACTGATCTTCTCTCTACCCAAAGTGAGAATAAACACATTCTTTTTTTTTTAAACGAAAACTCTTTTTATTATTTCAAAGTTTTAGCCATTCTGCATACTCTTCAAAGGTTTTTCCACTCCAGGCAGCCATCAAGTTAACAGGTAGGTATTCAATGTTTCCGTCCAGAGATACCAACAGAGGTAAGAGACTGGAGTAGTGGGAAAACAGATGTGGTAAGAACGAGCACTTGCAAGAGAGTTTAGTTGTAAAGAAATGGAGAGCTCGAAGAAACTTGAGAGCTTGGTGGGCTTTGAACTAAGTCTTGTTTAGTTTGCATTGAGTCTTCCCTGTGTATATCCTGTGGCCTGAAAGTCAGTGTTCTCCTTGGACGCTTTTCCTTGCAGGTGAAATGGCACTAACAATACCTGTCTTTCATAATGTGTGCAGGAAAAGGTTATCCATGTGGAATTATCTAGAGAGAGGCCATCTTTAGAGCAGAGGGAAGCTTCAGCCCAAAGTCTGTTTGGGATGATTGGGGATTGGAAAGTTAGAGGAGTTGATGATCAAAGTTGGGATAAGGGTTCTAGGGGAAGAGGCAGAAGGAATGGCAAAACTGAATATGAGTTAGGCACACAGCATACAGAGTGGTAAGGTCAGGCCTAGAGCTGCTGTTTTAGGTGATGTTGAAAGGGAGAGGGTGAAGGCAAGAGCCAAGCAGGGTCCTGGGGATGCTGAAGTGGGCGCACAGAGGGCTGACTTGTTCTGTCTAGTACAGTGTAATGACAGAAGCTAGGAGAGAGGGAAGAAAGATGGCAGAGAAGCAATATTCAATGGACAAGAGAGAGCTGGGGGTTCAGTGGCTCCCACAGAAAATAAGCCTGGAGCAAGGGCAGTGAAGGAGCAGTCTCCCTAGGACTCCTTAATACAGCCTACAGAAAGGACAGTAGGGCCTGGACAAAGAATCCCTGAACAACCAACCAAAGGCAAAAGAGCCACAGAAACCAAAACTGGAGAAAGTGCCTGAGGGAAGGAGTCTGGTTAGATAACAAGCCCATTTCTTCTTCCTGGAGAAGTAGCCAACTACTGTGTCCTAAGGTGAGGCCCTGAGACAGAGTTCCAGCTGAGGTAATTGGAGCAGAGGGACAGGGGTCACTTCCCGAATAGGTGCTCCATGCCCCATTTGAACTTACGTGCCTTCATCCACTTTGTTTTCTTATGTGGGGGCTGGGTGCTCTGATGTCCCTGGGGTAACATGGGAAGCCAGAAATTGAAGGCAGTGGAGCAGCCGCACAGATGACAACACTGGGGCTCAAGGTCACCTCCTAGAGAATAGTTCCCTGTCAATCCAGAGACACCTGTTTTAAACTTTATACCAGCCACAGATAAATAGCGCAAAACAAACTCCCACAACTCTACCTCGCTCAAGCTATTTACAATCAGGGAATTTACTACAGCAGCCATTATCATTTTAATTAGCAAAGTGTGAGCTGGGAGGTGAGGAGGAGCAAAGAGATTTACAGGGAGCGGAAGGAGGGCGAGCAGTCAGGAGAAAGCAGAATGTAGCAACCGGGATGGATGCTTGGCTTTTAAAGCCTACTCCAAGAATAAAAATAACAAAATTGGGTTTTTACACAAAGCACATTACCTCAGGACCTGGACAATCCATCACAACTCCCGTTTCGTGCCTGTCATCTGTTCAGTGGCCTTGACCATGGCATTTAACCTTGCCTTGGTGTCTACTTGTAGTCACAGAAGAAAAACGATAACAATTCTTCAGTCTTAAACCGGGCGGTGGTGGCGCACGCCTTTAATCCCAGCACTCGGGAGGCAGAGGCAGGTGGATCTTTGTGAGTTCGAGGCCAGCCTGGTCTACAAAGTGAGTCCAGGACAGCCAGGGCTACACAGAGAAACCCTGTCTCGAAACCCCCCCCCCCAAAAAAAAAAAAAAATTCTTCAGTCTTTCTTTGTTGTTGAAGAAAAACTTTACCCACCATTTTCTGATCATACTCTCCCCATCCCCCACCCATCCTCCCCACCTGTCCATTTACCTGACTCCACCTTCTTCATTTCTCTCTGTGTCCTTAGAAAATAGGCAGGGAAACAAACAAAAGATAAAAACAAATATAAGAACACACACACACACACACACACACACACACACACACACACAATCAGAAACCACTACATATGAGCAAAAGGCATATAAAACAAAATGTTACCCAAACAAAGCAACAGGAGACAAAAGTCTACAAAAAATACATTGAGTTCATTTTATATAGGCCATCTCTTATGGCCATGGGGTGGAGGGTTAAGTGTGGTTAATATACCCAGTGAGACTCCGTTGGAGAAAACTAATTTTTTTCTTGGCAAGTGGGTGTCAATTGTAGAGAGCTTCTTACATAGGAGTGGGGCCCTATGTCCACTCCCTCCTCTCAGTGCTGGAACCCTACTAACTCGAATCCATGTAGGCCTTGTACATACTGCCACAGTCTCTGTGAAATCATGTGTGCATCCTGCTGTGTTTGGAAGAACTATAGTTCCTTTATAGTTTCCATTGTATCCTCTATCACCTCTGGCTCTTACGATCTTTCTGCCTCCTCTTCTGCGTAGCTCCTGGAGTCCTGAAGGGAGAGGTTTGATGAAGCTTAGGAATGAGTGCACCAAAATCTCTCATTCTGAGCACATTGTCCTGGTGTGGATCTCTGTGTTAGCTCCCATTGCTGCAAAGGAAGCATCTCTGAGGTGGCTGAGTAAAGCACTGATCTAAACAATCACATTTGTGTACAACAGTTTCCACTCCTCCAGGCTCACATTCATGTGTTCACTCTCCAACTCTCTCCCCACCCCCCCACTTGATATGGGAAAATGTCATATGGGAATTGCATTCCTTTCTAAGCCACTGCCTGTGTCATTGAAAAATAAACAATTGACCTGAAGGGAACGTTCTAATAGCCACCTTTGGGGCAATATGGGATGGCCTAAGAATATTAATGCATCAGAAGATATGTGGCTTTGCAAGGTCCAAGTAAAAGTGTCTACTCCTCCTCCTCAGGTATGCTCCAAATAGAGATGGCGCCTCATTAACTCCTGTCAGTTCCCAGTATTGCTAAATGCTCTCAGATTCTTATGAAAGTCGTAGACCAATTGAGCCAAGGTAGATCTCAAAGGCTAACTTTGCAGAGACACTGAATCAAGCAAAGAGAAGGCATAAATACACTTTATTGTAATTACTATTATTTTTTATTGTTACTTTAAGCAAATGAGGGGTAAACCTAGTTTTTGAATCTTGATCATAAACCTGTGGGCACTTTTCTAGTCCTTGTAGTATCGTGCCTATGAGAGATTAAGCTGGAAAATAAACCTACAAATTAGTAGCTATCTTATAATTAGTAAGCACTCACCTCTATATAAAATTGCATGCTGGGCTCTAATAGCACACTTTATACTTACGCAGAGCCTTTCATCTGAGATGCCCAAAGCACTTCTTGCTTGCACCAGCACTAATGTCTCCAGATTCCTGTGAGCCAGGACTAGGATGCCCACCGGCAGAGCATCTTGGCCACTGCGGAAGCCAGAGCCCATCTGTCTCCCTTCTGAATAGTCATGGGTAGTATCCCTCCACTGCATTACTGTCCGGCCCCAGCAGATCAATGAAGGAAATTTTGGTTGAAGTGAGGTAGTAATTAATGGGACAGAAAGGAGGCTGGCCCATTGGAGTTGGACTTGATTGCAAATCCTGGCTCTGGTGTTAGTAAATTATCTGGCCTCTCTGAGCTTTGATTTGCTCATTAAGAGTTAAAAACATATTACATATGTCCAGCTGCCAATATTCCCTTAGGGGACACAGCAGTATTGCTCTTCCTATTGTCAGCTTCATTGACTGTTTAAGCTAAGTGATGCTGTATCTGGCTAGTACTGAGTTGAGGGCTTACAGGGGATGCTGCCCATAGGAAGCATCCAGTAAATACCACTGAAGCTATCTTGTTTACCCAAATCAATTTAGATTTTTCCAGAAGATTGTGTCTACTATTATCTTACAAATACAGTTAGACTGGTTCTCCATCTGATATCACACTCTGCACTTATAACCAAAAAACTATTATAAATAGCATCATTTTGTTAAATAACAAAGAAAAAGTTAGGACTAGAGAGATGGCTCAGTGGTTAAGGGCACTGGCTGCTTTTGCAGAGGACAAATGTTCAGTTCCCAGCACTCACATGGTGACTCAAACCTTTTATAACTCCAGTTCCAGAGGCTCTATTGCCCTCTTCTGACATCCAAGGGTACCAGGCACACATGCCGTGCACATACATACATGTAAGCAAACATTCATACACAAAAAAATGAAAATAAGTAAATAATCTTTAAAATAAAGAAATAAAAAGTTATTTGCTGAAAAGCTTTTGCCTGTTGGATGCTCTTGTCTATGCCTGACTGTATTCATTATTCTTTTTTTTTTTGGTTTTTCGAGACAGGGTTTCTCTGAATATCTCTGGCTGTCCTGGACTCGCTTTGTAGACCAGGCTGTCCTCGAACTCACAAAGATCCGCCTGCCTCTGCCTCCCAAGTGCTGGGATTAAAGGCGTGCGCCACCACTGCCCGGCGTATTCATTATTCTTTATGGGCTTGTTTGATATTGCTTTTCTTTTGAAAGCAAATGTTTCATCCCTTTCAACTATTTAAAACCAAAATAGTATACAAAGGATAAGAATATTTTACTAAATTTTTCCATAACTACTAAATATCCAGCCAAAATACTCATCATTCAAAACCTATAAAGTCATAAGGAGTCCCCATTTTTCTGATTTGAGAACAATTTCAAGTGAATGGGTTTATTTGGTGGCTATAATAGCAGCATCACATTTACTCATAACTTACTAGTCTAACAGCCTTGGCAAGTTCAGATCATTCTAATGACCAAGAAGTAAGAACAGAGAATGGCCGTGAGAAGGTTCTAAGTAGGAAAAAAAACAGATGAAAATATTAAACATTCGTGTCAAATGTTGGGAATTTCATTGGTAATAATAGAGTTTTCAAAATAATCCCTCAGACCTAAGTTGCTCTTGTCCACAATTCTGAAAAGGATTTAACTCTAATGTCTTCATTGTCATGAGGCCAGAAGCTTGAGGTCTTAGAGCTGCCAGCTTGTAAAGCCGTGAAACCTCGTGCTTTCAGAGGGTCAAGTATTTGAGGGACGGAAAAGTCAGTCATTGCTCTGACCCCTCCACAGTTCACAGTTTGGTTGAAAGTAGAAAAGAGAAATACAAAGCTGGTAACTAGAGAGGAAATAGAGCATGCTCCTGGTCATAATCTTGAAAAACATTCAGAGAAGGTGAGAACCCAGCACAGAACACAAAATGCAGATTCCACTAGAATGAACTGTTTGAAAATATTATAAAGGAGAACAGTCTCTGTGTTTTTAAAAACTGATACCTTGATATTGTTGTGGGGAACATTTCTATTTAAAGCAAAGATTAATTTTGGACCACTTGCATTTTATTTTCCAACGTTAGCAAGGTAGTTAGGACTGGGGGACCTATTAGTGCCACTTTTTTTCTCTCTCAGAAATATATGTCCATTTCAATGTCCAAGTCAGGTGATGCCAATAGATCCTGCTACTTGTCACGTTAAAGCCTCAAGCCTAAAACCTAAGGAGGCAATCTTAGGGCTAGGATGTGACTGTGACTTAGTGGTAAAGTTCTTGCCTAATACAGGAGAGGCATCAAATGGGCTGGGAAATGCCTGAAAGTAAAAAGTCTTTCTCAGAAGAGAAGACACGTGGGCAGCCTTAGGAACCTTCAGGTATCCAAAAATGCAATGATGGCTTCATTGCACATACCTGGTAAAGTGGTTACAGGGAATTTAAGGCAGAGAAGGAGATACTTACAGAGTAAGCTTTTGGGATGAGTTCTTGAGCACAATTGTATTTTGAAAAGTCTTCTTCCAAAACACCCTTGCTTTTTTTAGTTTGGTTTTTTCAAGACAGAGTTTCTCTGTGTAGCCCTGCCTGTCCTGGAACTCACTCTGTAGACCAGGCTGGCCTTGAGCTCAGACATCTGCCTGTTTCTGCCTCCCAAGCACTGGGATCAATGGTGTGTACCACCATATCTGCCTCTATGATACTCTTTAAATAGTTCAAATGAAAGAGTGTGGGGCCTGAGTGATAGAGTCATGGGCCATTTCAGTAGTTCCAGGCTAAGTGACCTATCGAGGGCCTGCTGCCAGCTTCACTCCACAGACCTCATACTCCCTGGAAGCACTGGCCTGTTCTGTGGAACAGCTATCTTTCAGGGAGGTTCCTAATGGAGCCAGGTGTAACCACTGAGAAAGAATACCTTAATGAGTAAGCAGGACTAGTAGGACCAGGCCTTCTCCATCCCTACAATGACCTGCTTTTGATCCAGGGGAAATTGTGGACATAAATGGAAATGAACCAAAGGTGACAGTTAATTTGCATGGGCAACTTAACCGAAGGTATAATTGCCTGAGGGCTGGGGACATAGTCCAGTTGGTGGAGTACTTCCCTGGTATGCATACAGCCCCAGGTTGAAAGCCCAGCTCCACAGAAAGTGCGTAGAGTGGCATGTGCCTGTAATACCAGCATTTGGGAGGTAGAGGCAGGAGGATCAGAAGTTCAAGATCAGCTTTTACTTCTAGGAGACTGATAAGGCATACCTGTGGATGTGTCTGGGAAGTTCTTTCCAAAAAGGATTAACTAAGACCAACCTGAATGTCAGTAGCACCATCCCATGAGCTAGGAACCAGTATGGAATAAAAATGGAAAGGGGTGGGGGGAGGAGAAACAAGAAAGGATCCCATGGAATTTTCTGTTTCCTGACTCACCTTGACATGAACTCTTGTGTTCTGTCATATACTTCCAGCCATGAGTAACAGATACCTCCAAAACCATGAGCCAAATTCATTCTTCCTCCTTTAAATTGTTTGTCTCGGGCATTCTGTTGCAGCAACAAGAAAATTAATCAGTATAACACACAACCTAACTGAATTACAGTGGCCAGAAGCATAAGTGATGGAGGTTAGGTAAAATGCAGTGACCCTGATCAGAGATGGTGATGGTAACTCAGAATGGGGCATTAATAAAAAGTGACCTCTGAAAATTAGGTGTAGGAACTCTGCACTAATGCAACAAGAGAAGATACAAAAGAGTGTGGAAATGGAGAATGGTCATTTGCTTTAAGAGAATGGAAGAAAAAAAATAAAAGCAAATCCTAGGCAGGGATCAGAGCCAAAGCTGCCTCACCCAGAGCTAAAGGAACCCGGGTGGAACTAACTAAAGATAACAGCTAGGTCTGGTCTCCAAGACTAGAGTTACAGTCCATGGCTTTTTCCAGTCCCCTGTTGAACATAAATATAAAACAATGGCCAACCACTAATGGCTATCTTTTCCCTTAAGTAAAATACAAGCAGTAAAACAACAAACCTCCCAAAAATAAACTAATGATAAATGTTCCGAGCAAGTGGCTATTTGCAAGTGCGTCCTAGATCAAAGATCACAAGGGACTTTTGTTATTGTTGCTTGGTCTGTAGACAGGAAGGCAACAATCAGGGTTTCCTGGCCACACATTCTCACTTACTAATCAAAGCTATATATGTATATAATCCATCAGAACTTCTTAGGAACATGTGGGACCAAGAATGCAATTTCCACTATCTATTAATAGGAAATGAGGATAGTTGATTGATAGGGGCTCAAATGGGAATTTTGCTCACTATGTTTAAAAAAAAAAAAAACTGCATGGGATGCTAATAGTGGTGTAAACATTGGGAAGACATTCGCCCAATCAGAACTTGTGTTCTGGGAAATGTCACCTGAACTTAATGCTATGACAGCAATAATTATAATCTGAATATTTGCTGTATGTGAAATACTACATTGTGCTGACTGGACTAAGAAAACTTGACAGAAACCAGAGTCATTTTAGAAGCGAGAATATGCCCCTACTAGATTGTGCTGTGGTAATTCTGTGATGATTTTGTTGATTGATGATTGATTAATATAATACAGACAGGCCAAGATCACAGTATGTGGTGCCACCCCTGGGCTGGTGGTCTTGGGTTCTATAAGAAAGCAGGCTGAGCAAGCCATGAGGAGCAAGCCTGTAAACAGCACCCCTCCATGGTCCCTCCATCAGTCCCTGCCTCCAGGATCCTGCCCTGCTTGAGTTCCTGTTCTGACTTCCCTCAATGATGGACATGGAGGTGTAAGCTGAAATAAACCCTTTCCTCCTCAAGTTGCCTTTGGTCATGGCATTTTATCACAGCAATAGTGACCCTAACTAAGGTACACGTCTACCTTTTTACTTAATCCCTTCAAGAACTCTATGAGTTGATCTACATTATCTCCATTTTCCCTGAAACTCAAGAAGACAAAACGTTGGGCCTAAACTCACATGGTGAAACGTGTTGAGTTCATCTACCAAAGCACCTCTCTCCTTTAGAAACATGGGCCCACCTGCCCCTTTGAGGAAACTCATACAGCCGGTGTGCACACACAGCACAAACCCAGGGCCACCGTGTGCTGCCATTGAGCCTAGGGTACAAACCTGCACTTCTGACCACGCCACACAAGTCACACTAGAGTCCTTCATGGCATCTTCCAGCTGGAACTAAATGGAGAGAGTTCCTTCTTCCAGACCATTGTGTGACAGCATGACCTTTGAAGTCCCTTGAAGATATGCCTTCAGCCTCTTGGGATAGCATGATTTGGGAACATAAGCCCATTACAGAGGAACAACCAGAAAAAGAGATAAGCAGTCCCCATGATATCAAAGACCATGGTTCTACCCAGTGAAGGGCTGGGAAACGTCTGAGAACCAGCCCAGCAGGAAGAGTTTTCACGTGACTATTAAGTGCCCATTTTCTTTGTGTAAGAAGAAAGCGAACCAGCACAGGCTGGAATTTGCTGGAACTTCACTCAGTTTACATCTGACTTCTTTGCTAAATCAAGAGTTTTCAAAACCAGAATTAATATTTCTCAGTTTTGGATGCTATTCAATGATATACAAACAAATTAAAGTAGTACAAAACGTGTTTTATTGTGATATTGTCACACATGCATGTAATATATTTTGATGATATCCTATATCCCTCTCCCCCAATCATCCTCAGTTACTTCACTGGCATTCCCTTTCTGATGCCCTCTTTTCTAAAATCCTCCTGTCACCAGACTAATTAAAAAAAAATTGGATGAGATTTTGCTTTGAAGCACAGGCTGGTCTAGAATTTGCAATCCTCCTGCCTCAGCATCCCACCAGTTAGCATTCCATGCCTGAGACACCATGTTCAGCTGTAAACATAAAGTTTCACATTAGATTTTCCCACATCTTCTCCATCATTTTCCAAAGTTTAGACTCCAGATAATCCACAGCTAATAAATAGGTCAAGCCCTGATTTGTGGCATCGATCAATTTCAAAACTGTGGCCAACATCAAACTTCCATCATGGCAGCAACATCCACAAGGAGAAATAAACAATGCTATACCATTCCATAGTGCTTGCAAATTACACACAGTGTAGCTGTAAGTAATCTGAAAAGGAGAGAATAGCAAAACGTAAAATCGTGAGGAATCTGTGAAATTTTGAGATTTATTGCCTTTGTGCTTAACATAATTTTTACTCGTTTTTTTTTTTTTTTAGTTTTAATAAATGCATTGTTTAGCAGCTGTGCTGAAACTCACCCCTCTGAAAGTCAATCTTCTAACCTACTTCGTTTCGTTTAAACACAAAGCAGAAACTGCGCCTCCCACCTTGTAAAAACAGAATGCTTAGCTGTGGAAAGTTGGTCACACTGTGGGTTGGTCCCTTTAAAAGTTTCCCCTTGAAGAATGTTTAATCAGCTGAGCAGAGGCTCTTCAGCCCTGCAGGAGCTGGGAGGATGTTCGCAGCTCACAACAGCCACAGGCTCCCAGGAGCCCAGCATCATTTTGTGAAACCGTACAGGGTGGAGCCGGGGCTTCTCCCAGGAGAGGAAGTGGCTGCAGGAATACCACGTGTGCCTTTCCCATAGCAGCTGATGGAAGGCGGTGTGTGACTCCCAGAGCAAGGGGAGGCACGGGAGACCACGCCCCGGAAACCTGCAGTTTCCACAGGCAGGACCGCAGTTTGCTCTGTGAGGCTGGAAGCCTCAGGAATGGCAAACAGAACAGTATTCAGTCCTGATTCTCCCACCCAAGTGTTTGTTTCTTTCCACTGTGTTTGGAAAAATGCTTAAAGAGTTATTCCAAGTGTTTTTTTTGTCAATCTGTATTCAAAAATAGCCCGGAAGAGGAAACAGGCTATTCAGGGTGGAAATGGCCAGGAAAAGTCTCTCCATTGCACCTAGCTGAAAGCCACATGTGAGGAAGGAGAGGGCTGAGAAAAGCCAGTCAGTGTTACTGGTCTGCAGCTTTCTTCTTGTCCTATAGTGTTTTGTTTTGGGTTTTGTTTTTTTTTTTGGGGGGGGAGGGGGCAGCTGAAATCCACTGCTGTGTGTCAGCAGGGGTGGGGGAGGAAGAGGAGGAGGGAGAGGGAGTGGGGGTGCTATGAATGGTGGGGAAGGGCCTGTAGGACTGAAATGGAAGAACAGCAGGGAAATCAACTCTGTAATTCATCGAAAATCCTGTGTAATGTGCATTCTCTCAGGGGGGCTGAGCTGGACCCTTCAGCCATACAACCAAAGTTGATTAAAACCCTGACATTTCTCATAATTGGACCTCATTAATAAATTCCTCAGGGTTCCAGGAGGCTGCGAAGAGGTAAAACAAGGGGTTAGAGGGTTGAGAGCAACAGGAGATTGTAAAATCCCAGTTGGGGAGTTAATCCCACTCAATCAGACTGGATTGAAACTTCATGTTCCCGACAACCTCCTCCCCAGCCCTCTTCCCCTCTTCAGCAGGGCAGGCCTTTCCTCACTCACAGCTCCCTTAACTTTTAAACCCCATATTCACAATGCCAGACAAGTTAGGAGCTGATGGTCTTCACCAGGATACTCTCATTGTTTCTAAGCTTGACCTGAATTGTATGTGTCAACTTCATCGGGTTAAGGGATGCTCAGAGAGTTGATGAAAGGCTATTTCCCACAATGTCTAGAGCAGACAAGTGTTTGGTTTAATGGACTGGGTAGAAAAGATGCTCTCACCTCTACAGGCTAGCATCAGATGTGCGCTGTAGATATATACGGCGCCTTGATGCTAGTTAGAGCAAAAAGGAAGAGGAGAATTCGCTCTCTCTGCTTGAGCTGTTTCACTGCTGTCTTCTACTCCCAGAGAATGGCCTTCCTTCCGTCAGCCCTCAGGCTCGAACTGATACTACACCACCAGCTGTCCTCTTTCTCCAGCTTATATATGGTAGACCATGGAACTTTGTAGCTTCCAGAATTGCAAAAGCCAAATTACACAGTAAATCTGCTTCGATAGGTCTCTGTATATCCCATTTTGTTTCTCTGAAGATATTTGATAATATAATCCTAAACTTTGACTGGAGATACTGATTTAAGTTCCAAATCATTCATGATTAACAAATGAAGGTCATCTTTAGTAGCAACTTTGTGTTGTTTCATTTCCTTTTCCTCCAATAAAAGTGAGCCTGACCTGCAAAACATGGAAGGCTCAGATCTTTAAGAACATCAAGAAACTAATCACCCAAGTGACACCCAGACAGAGGTGCTAAACTCTGAGCAAGAAAAGCCAAGACTGAAATGTAGGGCTTGCTGGGTTTTCTCGTGGCATTTATATCATTAATGCGCAAAGCTTCTTCTAGGTATTTCAAAGGGAAAAGTCACCTAGCAAAACTGTGTGGCAAGAGAGAGGCATTGTGATTCAACCCCTTTTTCCAATTATCATCAGCTTCCTCCCAACAGGGATCCCAAAGTCACTAGTTCTCCGCATGGCTCTAGATCAAAGGAAGAGGCTCTTCTATCAGATGCCATTTTTCTTCTTGGCCCGTCTTAGAGTTAAACTGCACAGAAGAGAAGAGACAGAAGGAAAAGGGATGGGTGGTCCACTTGTTAGAAATTGTGGACACCATGCAGGTGGCTGTCGTAGAGTTTCCCCTCATCAAGTCCACTTGTTCATGCCTGTCTTCACCCTCAGATGTAACACTGCTGAGGATAATGATAAACAGTAGCTTACTACTGGTGAGAATCTCGGCAGGTGCAACTTGTCCAAGTATGTTTGGCAGTGTCTGGAAAGGTTAGAAAAGCCCATACATGTGATCCAGAAATCCCACTTAGAAATATGTTCACACATGTGAAAGTACACACAAATATATCCCATACAGAGAAGGCCATGACAACGTTTGCAATTAAAATGCAAAAGGGGATTATATATAAGGAAATCCATAAGGAGATGAGGAACAAGACCGGGAAACTTTGGGCAGGGGAAAGACCTATCTCAAGTCTCAGAAGTGGGGTTCAGGCCAATGTTAACCAATTCAGGGGAGTGGAAGGGCCTGAGCACACATCTGATTTATACATACATACATACATACATACATACATACATACATACATACATACAAACATACATACATACATACATAAATACATACATACATACATACTGACTTTTTTTTCATACTGACTCTTAAAACTAAGAGTGGCTGAAGTCTAAGGGGGGGGGGGTCTTTACTTTTTAAGCCAAAATCACTTATCTTGATTTTTTTTACCACTTGTATTTTTAAGACACTCGTTCTAAAAATCAGTACATTGACAAGCTCTTGTCAAACATGCTGGTTTTTCCTCTTTTATTATGTGCAAGAACACAGCCTTTCCACCATGGCAAATAGTTTCACCCAAGCAATGCTAGCAAAATAGTCTTTCAAGTCAAGAGAAACCTTCAGTAAATGGTAAGGTTGTACATCAGAATGATTGATGACTGTTAAATTTTATCTACAGAAGCCTCTTTCCGGGTGGAGCATTCAGAAAGATAGATTGTCAGAAAGAGAAGGGCTACAGGGCAACAAAGGGAGGAGTTTGTGGTAAGTGATCACTGGTTACCCTCTGCTTCCAAGTGGAGGGGCTGACCAGGGTGGGGACCATCAGGGAGGGAGCACCTGCTGCTTTCTCATGAACTGCCCCTAGCTCACTCTATTATACCAGTCTTGGGAAAGAGTAAAGGATACTAAAAAAAAAAAAAAAAAAAAAAGACCATCCCACTGGGCATAGTGGTGCAGGCATATTGCTGTAATAGCAAGGCCAGCATGGTCTACATAGTGAGTTTCAGGACAGACAGGGTTACATAGACAGAGTCTGTATCAAAAACAAAAAACAAAAAACACAAACACAAAAATCCCATCCCAAGATGTGATTTCAGTCATGGGACATTCTGAAAGTTGATTAAAAACACTACTTAAGGGTGGAGGACTGTTAGTCTCCAAAAACTACACTGTGTGGCATTTAGTTGAATCCATGTCATTTGTTCAAACTCATACAACGCAGTCACAACAGTGTCCCTAATGTGATCCATGGTGTCTAGGTGTTAGTGTCCCATCAGTGTAAGACCACCAACTGTACCAGCTGCAGCATTCTGATAAGGAACTCTGATAATGGGAGTGCTGTGCATGTGTGGGCATGGAAGGGGTATGGCAACAACCTTCATCTTTATCTAAAAAATGTTCCATTTTCTGTGATAACAGATTCTGCTTGAGGAACTTGTTGTATGCTAAGTTAGAAATTTCCAGATCTAGGTAGCACCCTGGCATCCTGAGGAAGGACATTGCTGTCCCTTCGTGTCTTGCCTACTCTGTGCAGCCAGAACCCTTTTTTTACCCTGAACTGGCTTCTTGAGGTTTGGCAAGCTTCCACCTGGAGTTTTAGTGTTCAGCCTTTGAAGATCAAGGCCTCTGAATTCAATCATAAATCAGATGTGTGCTCAGGTCTTCCCACTCCCTTGAATTGATCAACCTTGGCCTGAACCCCACTTCTGAGGCTTGAGATAGGTCATAACATACCCATGGTTTTATAGTCTTTGTTCCTTGTCCCTGCACTCTCCTGTGAGATCTCAATGGGGCCCCATTGTGACTGCTTCACCATTTCTGCCAGAAACCCAGGCTCATGTAGCATTAAGACTGGTAACATTGGAGTATTGAGAAGACATAACAGACCCCTCCCCTTGACTACTGCTTCCCATAATTTTCTTTCCATGCTTCTCCTTGGCCTATCTCCCTCAGTCCCTCACAAACTATGATGAATCTACTTCCCCTATCCTCTTCCAAAGCAACAGAAACTAGCTCATTTACACCACAGGAGAAATATCAGACAGCTGCTAAAGAGAACTAGAGAGCTCTGGGTAAGACACGTTTTCTGTCTCTTCTCTCTACCTATCCATCTGCTATATCCTCTGTCTCTGTGGTTACTCTCTCAGCTTCTCCACCTACATAGTGAGAAGCAATGAGCCAAAACACCCAAGTGTCCAGCTACTCAAAAAGACAAACCACCTGGCCCAGAAACACCAAACAAAACGCCAACCTTGGATCCTGAGAAAGAATATTAGATATCCCGTGATCTAATGGTTTTAGGAAGGAAGGCAATGGGTCACCCAATAAGAAGAAGGTCCATGGCTTGACATGCCTCAGTGCTATAAAGACAATGCATACATAATCATTAATCATTCTGAAGATTTGATTTTATATATTTTCAAAACATGTGTTTGGTTTGTTTTTTCTTGAGCTAAAACAAACCTAGACCTTGGAATCAGACCCAATAGGCCTTTAGTACTACTCCATTTCTTAATAACTAGGCAATGTTGAGAAAGCCTCAACCTTTGGTCTACTTTGCCCATTTATAAGACAGAGACAATCACTCATCCCGTGGGCATCTGGCAGTATGGTGTGCTATCATTCACATGAAGTTTCCAGATCATTGCAGGTTATCAGGAAGTGCTGACTCTCTGCTTCCTCTTTATGGGCCCTTCAGGCAAGAGTGATCTTTCCACACCACTCTCTGGCCATGTTACTGCCTTGCTTACTATCCTTCCATGGCTTCCCACAGCTCCCAGAATACTATCCTATCTCAAGATAAAAAAATAAATAAAATAAAGTTCTCTGGTCCCTTCTCCTTGGTGTCCCTTTACAGTTGCACTACACTATAGAAAACTCCTTCCTGTTGTCAGCACCAGCCATGTTCTCTCCTTCCTTGCATATTTTATCCCTACTCAGTCCTCAATATTGCCCCATCTTTCCCCATTCCCAGACTTATATGAGTAACTAAAGCTATACAACAAGCCAGGGCAAAGCCCTCGAAGTGTTTCAAGATTTCTGATATCCTATGCAGTTAATGTAGTTCAGCAATTCACCTGTCCATAAGCCTTTAAAACGCTGGCCTTACAATCATCATAATAAATGTGACTAATGCTTACTGAAGGTCTGTTCTGTGCCCAGCTCTGGACCTTGCCTAATGTCTACTCTTTCTTGGAGACTTTGTTCTCAGAAATTTTTTCCTGTTGTGACCATCATTCACACCCACACATCTGTACAATGAGTCCCTTCCCTGTGCTCCTGGGCAAGACCCTTTGGTATTCCTGGAAAACAGCCCAGCCATACTTAAGAGTTTTAGAAACCCAAGAGGCAGTCTGTCCCACCATTTATTTCTAGAAGGCTCTGCCACCCCTATGCCAAGCTGTAAGGTAGGTAAAAATACCTAGTCACTACTTCCACCTAACAGTCTTAGTTATTTTCTTCCAACAGCCCTCAAGTTGCTGCAAGTTTGAACCAGTTGCTCTCTTCTCAAATACTGCAAATCTACCTCTCCATCTCAAAATATTTCACCACCCTATAATATCCTCAAGTTTGTGGATATTCTCAAAGCCTGGTACCCTGCCTTCCATTGTGGATCCTGAAGACCCATGTAGCCTCAAACTAAATGGCTTTTTCATTTAGGTAAGTCCTGGAACATCTGGTCAATCATGTCTTCTCCAATATATCTTATCATATGACCTGTTGTTACACCAAGTCCAATGTCTCCCCTCTCCCAGACATAAGCAGGTGACTGGGGTTATATAACAAGCTAAAGACAGATATTCAAGGTTTGCCATCTCTAATCTAGTGTGGCTCAGCAATTCATCTGTCTGTAATCCTTGTAAGCAATGGACTTCTGTTTCATAATTATAGCAGTAAGTGTGACTAATGTCTCCTGAAGGTCTATAAGGTTGGGACTAAACAATATACAAGACGTTTCTTATTAACCTTCTCAAGTCCCTATAGACTTTATGGATGAGGAAACTGGAGCTGGAAAAATTAAAGTGTTTAATGCACTGGCTCAAGGTAATGTAGGGTTAGGCCAAACTTCAAAGCAATAAGATGTTAGCAGAGCAAGTGTGACAGCTGTGACTTCTCAGTCCTCTTCCCTAAAATTAGTAATCTCCACAGTACCAAACTCATTTTTGTTTAAATTGGAAATGAGGGCTCATACCAACTAGGTAACATCTAAGAAACCTTAGGTAGTATTCTTCTCCGTATCCCTCCAAGGCAAGGACAAGTCCCTTCTTTCAAGACATCAGAAGCCACAGAGCTTTAGTCTCTGTCCTCCCTCCATTTTTGGCCCTGAATATGGTATGGGAACAGATTGAAATTTTGCAAAGCCTCTGTAGACATTTGCTGTCTCTCTTACATTTTGGCTGTAATTAATTAATTTGATTGACAGTTGATCTGATGTTAGAACTATAGGTTGTATCAAAATAGGTTTACTCACTTCGCAAAATTCCATGAAGGTCTCATAAATTTTTTTTTTTAAAACAATAACTCTGAACTGAGAAATGGCCTTGGTTGGGCTGGTTTCCTTGTGAAGGGACTCATGCACAGTGTCCTTCTGATAACACTCACTTGTTTTAGGGACTAGCAGGTTAAGACCTTCTCTGTCACATCAATGTCCTTGTTGCCCATGAGTAATGGACACATTTGTCCACCAAACCTCTCACCCACTACAGGAGCTCAGGGGGACTAGAAACTGTCAGCCAACACTCTGGATGAACTCCCTCTGAGGAGAGCTCTCCTAATTGACCTTAGATCATGCCCTGCTTGTTCTGAAGCAGGGTCAGATATCTCCCTGCTGGCTGTACGGCTTCCCAGAAGATTTAGAAATACGTTTGATGTGGTTATGGGATGAGGACAGGGCAATTCTTGAGGTCTGGTGGGCAGAGGAGGGCTCCAAGTACAATGTTGGGGTTTGGCAAAACTCGAAAACATCATGCCAGGACCTTTTGCCTTTACTTTTAAGTCCACGTGCTTACTCAATAACTATTTACTGAGACTCTACTACTCCCCAACACTGTGCCTGGTACATGAGACATGAAGGCGAATGAGACTGACCAGGCCTTAACACTACCCCTCAGTGGAGAACCCCTCCTCCACTCTTGCAACAGGAGAGTTTAGCTTATACAGCTATTTGAGTAAAGACACTGAAAAGCCAACAACACAGAAAGAACAATTTTAATACATTCTCTGTGGAGATATGTCACATGAAGAGGACTTGCCACGTTACATGGGAGCACATCATTCGAGTTTGGGTGAATATTGGTTTCATGTATTAAAGGGGTTGTGCTGGGGGTGGAGGGTATCAATATGGTAGGTCTGTTCGTTGGTTTACATAGCAATGGGAGAGAAAGTGGTTCTCATTATGCTGCCTGCCATATCTCTCCAAGGCTTGATGGGAAGCTGCGTAGGACCATTTCATGGGATAAAGTCAACACATAATAAGTGACTACTGAATGGGTGGGTGAGGCTGGCCCTCTGAGCTCAGACCCTGGAGAACACAGAAGGGGCCTACAAGAGCCCATGTAGCCAAAGAGGCACCAAATGGATGGAACTTTTTTTTCAGCAAGACTGAGATTTTTGGATGACATTAGTGCATCTTCTCTCTGGCATTGCAAATTATTGAATAAGGGTAACCTGAATAAGGGAGTTGGTAGCAGGGGGGAAATTATATATATATATATATATATATATATATATCTTTGCTGTCACTCAAATAGACTAGTTTCAGGTGTAGTCAACTGAAATCCAGTTCTAACTGTGTGTGGTGGTTGCAGGTTTGAGCAATCATGTAATGCTGAATTAGGAAGATCAAGAGTTTGGGGGTCAGTCTGGACTATATAACAAGTTCAAGGCCCTACTAAGCAGCGTAGATGAGCCTATCTCAAAAATAAACAGGAGGAGGAGAGAAGGAAGATGGAACAGAGAAGAATAAGAGGAAAGAGGAGAGGAGGGAGGCAAACCCAGCTCAAATGAGATAATGGAATAAAAAGACATATACTGGTCAGTATAATACCAAGACTGGAGTTCTGACTTCAGGCATCCTGTCCCCAAAGTTATCAGAGACCTGTCCATTTGGCTGTTCTCTTCTGTGGATGTCTTAGTTAGGGCTTAGTAGAAGCCCTACTGCTGTGATAAAACAGTATGACCAAAAGCAACTTAGGGAGGAAAAGTTTATTTCATCTTTCACTTCCAGGAAACAGTCCATCATTGAAGGAAGTGAGGGCGGAACAGGCCATGGAGAGGAGCTGCTTACTGGCTTGCTCATCAGGACTTGCTCAGCCTACCTTCTTATAGCGCCCAGGACCACCAGCCCAGGGATGGCACCACCCACAGAGAGCAGGGCCCTCCACATCCACCACTAGTTAACAAAATGTACCACAGGCTTGCCCACAGACCAGTCTGGTAGGGACATTTTTCTCGATTGATGTTCTCTCTTCTAAATGAGAAGGGAAGTTGTCAAGATAGCAGAAAACTAGCCAGCTTGGGGAAAAGGGAGGGAGGGTCGGAATGGAAGGGAAGGAGGGAGGGGGCTGTGATCAAGATGTGACTTGAAAAAATAAATTAATAAAAAAAGAAAAAGAAAAAAAAACCTAGCCAGCTTGTTGGCTTTGTTCTCACAACAGCTTTTCTCCAGTGGTAGCAAAGGTAATTATCACAGCACCCCAATTAGACAATATCCATTTGGCATCCTCAGTAGACATAGTCTCTTTCTCAATAAATCCATCACAATCTTTCCAGATTTCAATGACTCAACCCAGTGTGGTCCCCACTATCCACTTTGGAAATCCAAGAGAAGAAATTGTCACCTTCCATGAACAGATGCTGGGTCTACTCATAAACCCGGTGGGAGGAGCAGGTCTATACCATCAAAGTCCATTGTATGGATGAGTTAGGATGAAGGAAAATCTAGGTAATGCCACCAGAGAGAGGGGTCTGGATGGTGGGCAGTAAGAATGACAGATGTTTGCACAGCAGGCTCTGGCACTATGGCATCTCAACAGCAAACCCACAACCATTCCTGCTCACTTCTTAAGCCAGCTACCTGAGGGAATGGGTACAAAAGAGAAAAGAAAACGACATTGCTTCTTATCTCATAAAAGACTGGAGAGAGAAAGGGAAAACCCATGACTTGGAGGCTTTGAGAAGTGAGAGCAGAATGAGAAGGAAGGGGGAAGATGCCTGGGATGGAAATGGGACGAATAATAGAAATAATTAAGGAGGAAGTACTTCCCCTCATTTGTCAGTGGAGCCTGTGAGGAACAAGAGCAGTCCCTTCCCCAAAGCCTCAGCTGCTCACTGCCTTTCTAGCCACCTCCCGGGGAAGAATGGAGCCTTAACAGCCAGCATGGGCTCAGGGCTGGCCTCCACCCAAGCCTGAACAGTACCCCCATTGAGGGACCTCAGGGGCAATCCTGGAAGCCTCTCCCTTCTCCCACTCCCCTCAATGAGCCATTTGTGGGATTAACAAGAACTGGGAGACACACTGCCCATCTCCTCCAAGGCCCCAACAGCTGCAGGATTCCTCAGGAACTCCTGGGGCCCTGCACATCCTTGCAAAGAGACTAATGGGAGGGATGCTGGATTCTGAAAGTAGTCTCCTGGGGCCTGCTAGATGGGGGTGGGGGGAACACACTCTAGTTTGCTCCTTCCTTCCAGGCCTTTCCTCCATCTCCTGAAGTAGCCACTCTTCACCCAAAAATCATTTGGCTTCCTGTCTTCTCCCAGCACAGACACCCTGCCTCCCCTCCCCTCCTCACTCACTGAGACAAGTGAAGGGAGAGCTAATCTTTCTCAAAGGCTGATATCACAGATATACAAACGTAACCAAATATTCTGTCTTCATTGACCACTTCTTCTGCTGAAAAAAAAAATGAACTCAGAAAGGATCCACGTGTCCACATACACAGAGGAACAACAGGTGGGTTTGTGCCATTTCCTGTCACCTACAGGAAGCCAACCAGCACAGTTTCCAAAGCAGACACAGGTGAGCACAAACCATCCCTGATTTTTGGCTTCCATGGGATACAGAAATTTCTTTTGTGTTTTCATTCAAAATATGCAAGCTAATCCCCTGCCTCAGTCTCTCTTTAAGACCTTGTTACAGATGGAATCCACAAGAGATAGTATAGTGTACAGGAATAGAAGTGTTTATGTTTGGAAGATGGAAGGTGGCTCAGTCAGTGGAGTGCTCGCCATGAAAGCATCTGGACCTGCACTCCAGTCCTGGAACCTACATATAGCCTGAGAGTAGCAGCACATGCCTCCAATCACAGCACTGGGGGATGGAGACAAGAAGATAGCAGCAGCTCACTTGGCAGTCAGCCTAGCTAATTTGGTGAGTTCTGGTTTCAGAGAGAGAGAGATCTTGTCTCAAGAAGAAAAGAGGAGGGCTGAAAAGTAATTGAGAAGACATCAACTGGCTACACACACAAAGATCTACAAACACACAGGCATGCACACAAACATCTACAAACACACACATTCATGCACACAAATGTCTACAAACACACACACACATAAACATCTACAAATGCACACAGACACACACACGCACATGCACATACACACAAACATCTACAAACACAAACACACCATGCATGCACCAAATGTCTGCAAACACATACACACACACACAAATGTCTACAAAAAATGTAAGAAAAAACATTTGGAAGACAAAAACAAGTTATGATATGGAAGGAAATATTTATTTAGCTTGTGGTTTTAGAGAGTTCCAGTCCATCCCGGTAGGTGTGGTGGCTAATTTTGGTTGTCAACCTGACAATATCTGGAATCTGAATAAAAACTCAGCAGCTAAGCATGTCTGTGAAGGACTTTTTTGGGGGAGTGTCTGAGGCGGGAAGACCTGCCCTACCTAATTCTCAAGCACATCTTTTATTGGCAGCCCACGTACAAAGACATGGAAGAAGGGAGCTTTTGCTTTTTACCTGCTTGCCCTCACTCTTCCAGGCAAGTTCATCCACTCTGCTGCTGAGTCATTACTTCACTGATATTATAACCTATTTCTTCACCATTTTACACCCTGAATCACCTCACATCCTGATGAGGGAGAGATGACAAGGAAAAGTTTCTCACAACTTGTTGAAGGCAAAGTTTCACTTGCCTTGTGAGAATTTTCTCTGGGTTGTAGAGGGCAAAGGGGACTAGGCAAGTCTAACTCCCTTTCTCATAGAGTCCCATTGACAAATCAAAGTTCACTTCCACTGGAGTTTGCCCTGGGGAGCCAACGAGTTTATTGGGGTGGCTTAGCGAATGCGGGTGAGGGGTTACAAAGCAGGAGCACATGTGATACTAAACCAGGCACACTTTAAGGCTTGCACCCAGAATGAAAGATGTCTTCTCCATGGCTGCATAAATAGGGTTTCCTCCCTAGTCTTTCCTAACCCATATATGTCAAACTCTTCCATGAGGCTACATGTAATTAGAACAGAACTGCTTATAAGTTGGGAAGAGTAGAAGGATACTCCCGTGAGGGTCCCATTGTTCTATGAGAGACTGAACAATCGACAAGCACAATTCTGACCATCTTATGCAAGTGGGCATAGCTGTATTCATGGAGATGGTGCCTGGTTGGGTCAGAGGACAATTCTGTAACAACTTGAGAAATAGTTTATTACTTGGGTTGGAAGGGAACTTTAATAAGCACTTCTAATGTGGAAATAAGAGTCCTCTGACCACCCCCTATTCTACTCCAAGTAGAAGATAAGCATCGAAGAATCTCCAGTGTGAGATGGTTGAATTAGTGGCAAGCCTATCTCTTGGCATGAAAAAAACCCCTTGCTCCAACTGCAGACAGACTGCTGTCCAAAAAGGACAAAACTTGGTAGCAGGGAAGTCGACAGCCTAACTCTGCCAAGACAGGGTAAGTAAGTCCTTCATAATCCCTGCTCTACAACAAATGTCTGTCAGAGAAACAGGACCCAAAGGCTGAAGACTGATGCAGGAATGTATGGAGAGAAAATGGGAACTGTCCAGGCAGTCCCTGGTATGTCATTTCTTAGTTTTGGAAGCTGCAGGCCCTGCACTTCCTATATAAGCAGATATATTTATCCCTCTCAGGTCTCTGAGGTGGTTGAAGAATAGACAGCTAGAGTCTCATAGTTAAATTTTGAGTTGTTTAGGAATCAAGAGGGTGTTATAGATCTAAGAAGATACTCTTAAAAGAGCCGGGCGGTGGTGGCGCACGCCTTTAATCCCAGCACTTGGGAGGCAGAGGCAGGCGGATCTCTGTGAGTTCGAGACCAGCCTGGTCTACAAAGCGAGTCCAGGACAGCCAGAGCTACACAGAGAAACCCTGTCTCG
>CAJQZJ010032584.1:703325-722810 GCA_907164525.1 Lophiomys imhausi | reverse complement strand
CACACACACACACACACACACACACACACACACACACACACACACATTCAATAATATTCAACTTAATTAACCCTGAGTGAAATCTATCAAAGCAAGCATTCCAGAGGTTCTATCTCTGCTATAAAATTTGAAAAAGGGGGCAGGGAGGAGAGTTCTCCTGCTTAAAGGGTCTGAGGTCTGCACTGCTAGGTCACAATTCTATGTACAGTTGCAAAGAAACAGCTGTCTTCTTAATGTTCACTCTACTACCTTACAAAGGGTGGTGTAGTAAGAATTGTTATTTTGGGGGGATTCTACGCCCCCTTTTGCCCTTAAATATCTAGTAGGGGTTTCTACTCCAGTTTAGACCACTTAGTTCCCAAATAAATAACACAGGAACACTATATTTTATTAATAAGCTATAAGCCCTATGCTGGGCAGTTCTGAGCCATTCTAAATCTACCATCCTTAAAACCCACAGAAATGCCCATCACTTGCCAATATGGTGACTCCCAAGCAGCTTCTGCTCCATCAGTCTATTCTCAGGGCAAGCTCCTCTTGGCCAAGTGTTCCTGATCCATCCTGTCTAATGGCGAGATCCTTCCTCCTCTCTTCTCTTCTTCCTTCTCCCCTTTGGGCTGCTTCTGCTCCATCAAGCCAGTCCTCATGGCCAAGTGTTCACGGTCCATATTGTCCCATTGCAACCTCCTTCCTCTCCTCTCCCTGTCTCTGTCTCTCTCTCCTCCTGTCTGATGGTCCCTTTGAGACCCCAAGCTCAGAAACCTCAGCTCCACTTACCTCTCATCTGCCCAGCTATAAGCCATCAGGAAATTTTATTAACCAATCAGACAATTGGGAAGCATTCTTAACAGCATATTGGTTCAGGAGATGGTTCAATATTCATAACAATGCCTGTGGCAGGGTAGTAATCAGATGCAAGCACACTGAAATCAGCATCTGAAAACATAGGGCCCAAGACCATCCTCCAACATAGTGGCATGATTCTATATTAAATTATCTAGAAATGCGGCTGGGAAAATGGATTAGTGGGTATCTTACTTAGGATTTCTATTGTTGTGATACAAGATCATGACCAAAAGCAACATGAGGAGGAGAAGGTGTATTATACTTCCAGGTGAGAGTCCATCATGGGGAAATCAGGGCAGGAACTCACACAGGGCAGGAGGCCGGAGGCAGAAACTGATGGAGAAGACATGGTGGAGTTCTGCTTACTGGTTTATTCCTTAAGGCTTGCTCAAACTGATTTCTTACACAACCCAAGACCACCTGGCCAGGAATGGTACCTCCTACAAATGGCTGGGCCCTCCCACATTTATCACTAATTAAGACAATGTCCCTCAAACTTGTCCACAGATCAATCTGGTTGAGACATTTTCTCAACTGAAGTTCCCTCTTCCCAAATGACCAAAAACAAACAAACAAACAAACAACCCACCAACAAGAGAAAAAAAAAACTAACCAGGACAATTGACCCCTTATCAACTTGACACACAAACATATTACCATTAAACCATAATCTTTCCTTTCTTGTTCATTTCCCAAATCTCACATTAGTAATAATATCACAATATAAAATATTCCAACTGCTTTTCCTTTTTTTAAAAATTTTTTCCTCTTTATTTTTTATTTCTTCAAGTTACATCTCAATCACAATCCCCTCCCTACTCCTCCCTCCAGTCCTATCCTCCCACCCTCTTCTGCCTCTACCCACCCGTCCCCTTCCTTTTTTTTTTTTTTTTTTTTTTTTTTTTTGGTTTTTCGAGACAGGGTTTCTCTGTTTAACAGCTCTGGCTGTCCTGGACTCGCTTTGTAGACCAGGCTGGCCTCGAACTCGCAAAGATCCGCCTGCCTCTGCCTCCCAAGTGCTGGGATTAAAGGCGTGCGCCACCACCGCCCGGCTCCCTTTTTTTTTTTAAGTTTGAGATATATCTTTTTTCCCCCAACAGCTCCCCCTTTCAGTCCAACAAATGGCTCTTTCTCTTATAACAATAAATACAATACAAAACAACAGAGGTAATTAGACCACAATTATGAGAGTTATATGGCTTAGCATACATTTGCAATGTCCAGTCCATATGTATTTGGCACCTGACTTTAACATTCTACTATCTAACCATCTCCATGAGTTTAAAGTTCTATATCTAACTCAACATTCATACTAACTTGCAACACAATTTTAAAAGTATCTTCTTAGATCTATAACACTCTCTTGACTCCTAAACAACTCAAAATTTAATTATGAGACTCTAGCTATCTATTCTTCAACCACCTCAGAGACCTGAGAGGGATAAATATATCTGATTATATAGGAAGTGCAGGGTCTGCAGCTTCCAAAACTAAGAAATGACATACCAGTGGCTGCCTGGACAGTTCCCATTTTCTCTCCATACATTACAGCATCAATCTTCAGTCGTTTGGCCCCGTTTCTCTGACAGACATTGATTGTAGAGCAGAGGTTATGAAGGACTTGCCTACCCCGTCTTGGCAGAGCTAGGCTGTCGACTTACCTGCTTCCAAGTTTTGTCGTTTTTGGACAGCATTCTGTCTACAGTTGGAGCAAGAGGTTTTTCCTGCCAAGAGATAGGCTTACCACTAATTCAATCATCTCCCACTGGAGATTCTTCGATGCTCATCTTCTACTTGGAGTAGAATAGGGGGTGCTGTCAGGAGTTGACATGTCTCAATATCAAAAAAATCTAAAGTTAAGAGAACATCTTTAAATGCCATATTCTGCAGATCTCTTGAGGTTTTTGAAGAGGCCCTATCTATCTCTTATATTAGGATAAGCAAATGTTGCTTGTCTCTTAGTGACTTGATTTCTGATTAGCTTAGAAAATAACTATAGTAGGCTGTCATAGTAAAATGACAGGCTTGCATGACTATTAGTTTGCATTTCTTAATTATCCTAAACAAATATTCCAACTTTTAAAAGTCTGCAGTCTTTAAAAATTCAAATACTTTGAAACTGGAGTCTCTTTAAAACTTTCAAAATCTCTTTCAAATTTAAAAGCTTCTCTAACATATCCAAACTCTCTCTAAAATATCCCAAGTCTCTCTAGGATATCCAAAGTCTTTCTAAAATTCTATAAATCTATTAAAAGCCCCAATGTATTTTAAATGTGGACTCCTGTAAAATGGAAAATAAGACATGTACTTTCGTATTACTAGAAGGAAGAATTGGGGCATAGTGACTATGAAATCAAAGAAAACAAAAATCAACAGTCTAAAAAGTTCAGTGCTTGACATCTGGGACTCATTCACAATTTTCTGGGCTCCAAAGAGCTCTGTTTCTCTATTTGCAGTATACACAGCTTCTCTCCACAGCTCACTCAGGCCAGCTCCATTCCGCACCTGCTGCTGTCCTTGGTGGGGCTCCCATGAACAGTGTCCTGTCCCCTGGAAAAGTCTCTTAGATCCAGGCTTCTCTGTAGACTCCTGGCTCACAGTACCTTTCAGGCATGCGTTGTTTCCCTGGACTTCAGTGACGACTTCATGGCTCTTCTCCAATCTGTTTTACATTATTTAATATATAGATATACAACACGACATAAAAGACTTCTTTCTTTCTCAGGGGCAAGTATTGTCTATCTGTGTATAGACATTTTTATGGCCAGAGAGCGACCATCCCATTCCTAAGAGGGCAAAAGGTGCAGCAAGAACATGCCTTTGTCTGTAGGCTACCAAATCTAGAGCCATACCTCCTCCCATCAGCTTGAACCTCCAAAGGTCAATATTCCTTCATCTCAACCCAAAACAGGGTACTGAGAAATTAGACTACCTCCATAGCATAGAACATGCTGCCATTGTAAGAACTAACTGCCCTGGCCTTCCTTACCTTTCCTGCAGAGAACCCATTTATGATGAGCACAAGCCCAGCTTCCCCCTTGCTCTTGTCTTCTCCTATGCACCTTGGATAGCATGCTCATGACTCTTATGGCTGCACCTGACTGACTATCTCATCTAAGAATAGGCTACTGGTCGACCTGCTCTGCTCTTATTCACTATTAATACCCTCAGCCCAAGAACCCCAACTCATGAGTGGTTAATCACAGCTGACTGTGTGTCAGCAGCACTTAGATCATTTTTTGATAAAATTGTGTATGCCTGGCTGTCACTTCAAGCCACAGCTTCCCTTCTGAGGATGGGCTACAAGGGTCAGCGGCTCTTAGAAACTTGTCACATGCTTGTGATGGATAATGAGAGCTAAGAACCTCTCCACAAAAGTAGGATGCCACAGCACAGCGTCCAGCCTGGCAAAGGATGCCATGGACCATGTTCAAGACGAATTGCTAAGGGGTTGGAAATGTATCTCAGCTAGTAGAATATTTGCCTAAGATGCACAGAGCCCTGGGTTTGAGCTCCAACACCAAGTGCATGATGATGCACACCTGTAATACCAGAACTAGAGAGATAGAAGCATGAGGGTCAGAAGTTCAAGATCAAGGTCATTCTTAGCTACATAGTGAGTTTGAGGTCAGCCTGGGCTACATGAAACCTGTCTGGGGGAGGGGGGAAGACAAATTGCTATAGAATCCTTCAGGATACAGCAAGGATTCCCCTAAGAAGTGAGCCTGACCCACCACTAAAGAGGGAAAGGTTACTCCTGGCCTCATCTTAAAAAGTCAAAACCTGTAGACTTACACCTTTCTGAGACTACTAAGGACCTGATCCCACCCTCCAGTCAGTATTAATGCTTCATGCACATCTCTTCTGTCCAGAAACCACTTCCTGTCTGTTGGCAGACCCAATGACCATAGAATTCCACTCTTCTGTAGAACCTGGGACAATCTGTGATACTAACAGAAATCTCAGGAGGGGGGATCAACATGGTTCTGCATAAGCAACAGGACCATAAGATACAAGATAGTGAGACCCAAGAAGCAGGCAGACCCCTGAGCATCAGCAAAGGAAGTGAAGAAGGCAGACAATGTTGTAGGCATCCAATGCCCAAACTAAAAGGAGAACACATTGGAGGCCCATCCCTGGATAATTATAATCAGAATGACAGACAAAGAAGAAGGAAAGAATAGCGGAGAAGCAGGTACAGAACTGAGTAATAGTGTGGTAGAGTGGGTGTGTAAACTGCTTACATTAAACCCTGGCTCTGAGTCATGTTTGGTGGTAGGAGTAGAAAAAAAAATCTAATCTCTAAGCCTCAGTTTCCTTACTTATCAAATGGGAATAGCATTTTCCCACTCTCGGGGTCATCGTAAGGGTTAAGTGAGGAAAAGAGCACAGCATCTGTCACCCAGTCAGATGATGGCAGGATGATTCTAAAACAGAGGCAGTTCCTAGGCCCAGGTAGACTAGTCCAAGGGAAACAGGCCAGGGAAACAGCCAGGTACCAGACTGAGTCTGCAGCAGGGCTGAGAATCCAAACCACCGTGATGGCTGTGGACTGAAACTCTTTGTCCCGGTTGTTTTGTAAAAACAATGTCCGTTTTCTAAGACCTCTACAGCCTGAGTGGCCAGGGGCCTTAGCTGCAAAGGTTCAAGGAACCCAGCTGGCCACCGCTGGATGAGCATAGCTCAAGAATCAATTACTCCTCTGGGTTCCTCCTTTCCATCCATATTTCCCTCCCAGAGGGGGCCTCACCTTCGAGAATTACTTCTTTTTTTAAACACCAACCCTAGTATTTTCTACTGAGAGTTTCAGGCTCCTACCTCTCTTCCATCCCTTATTTTGCTAAGCATTACCCAAGCCTTCATTCTAGACCCTTCAAACAGGCAGCCCACAAAAGCTTTCTTCCTTACTCCTTCTCTTCACCTACCCCTCCCAGTCCCATTTTTCTGCTCTCCCTCCCCTCCCCCAGCAACTGAGGTCCTATAATCTTCCAACTCTATCACATAAAGCCTTCATTCAGGGATCCTCATACATATTTTCATGTTAATAACACCCACTCTTTTCCCTGGAAAGTTCCCATTAGCAGAGTCTTAAGTGCTCAACATACAGTGAGACTTCACATTAACATTTTAACACAACATCTTCTTCAGACCCCTGTCATTAAGGGAATGAGATGGCTTCTCCACACTCTAAAAATCAAATCTCACAGGGACAAATAAGAACATTTCTCTACACATGACTGCTTCTGAACTTCCCTGGGTGCCCTCCACCCCATAGGAGGCTAACAAACCTGCTAGTCGGATCAGCTTTCCTGGTGAGATTGCTCCCAGTTTTCCTCAGAGCAGAGAGAAATCTAAGGTTTGCTCCCAACACACTCGGATCTATTCTTTTCCAGACCAGTTGTCTCACAAACCCAAGGAGAGGCCAACCAACAGCACACAATGGACCCATCCAAGAGCATTGTGTAGCTGAAGATCAACAGAACCAAGGATTAGAGAAGACAGAGGAGAGGGTAACTACCCACCAGCAGAAATGTTCCTACCCATGCTGCTGTGGGTTAGGCTATGTTCATTCTCTGCATAAAGGAACTACGGGGACACTCTGAATATTGATCTGTGGTCAGCTGAACTCCATGGCTAACCAATACTGGAAGTATATCTCCCTTTTGTGGAGATAGTAATTCACAGGATATTTTTGAAACTAGAAGGGACCTCAAGAATAACCTCTCCACCTGCTTCATCTTACAGATAAAGAAACTGAGGTCTATGAAAATAAATTCACCCAGGGAGAGGAGGATCATAATAACTGGGCAGGAAACTGCTTCTCTCTGTACTTTTCCCACAGATCACACTATTCTGTGAGAGTCTTCACCATGGTTATATACAGAATGCACATTTTGGAAGACTTACTTATTTTTATTTTATGTGTGTGTGGGTATGGGTGGGTGTTTTACCTGCATGAAATACCTAAAGAGACCTGAAGACAGAATCAGGTCCCCCAGGACAAGAGATGTAGATGGTTGTGAACTGCCATGAAGGTGCTGGAAATCAGTGCTCTTTGACCTGATTTCTGATCCATTTCTCTGTCTGAGGATGCTTTTTTTTTTTTTAAGTAAATAAGATCAAGAACTGAAAGGGAATGGTTTTGTTTTCAACTTTTTTGTTTTGTTTTACTTTTAAAAACTAATTTGTATACCAGTGTTTTTAGAGGTAATCTACATATCTAAAGTGTTTTAGGCATTAAGAAAGTGTTATGGAACAAGAAGTTATCTGGCTTTGGAAGAAAAATAGAGTCAGGTGGAATAGAAAAGCCCAAGATGGGAAATTTATGTATTATGAGTTGAATACCAGATCAAGGAGAGAAGAATGGGGCTGAAAAGAACACACATGAAAGGGATTTGGAAATGAGAAATCAGGAGAGACAGAACACCCAGGACACTTGGAGAGGCACACTGAATGATGAGCGTAGGTTTCTTAATGCTATGGATTTTATACTAAGGACAGTGAGATAACAATCTCGGTTAGCAGGTGATTTATGTATTTTCTCATTCATTCACCTGAAACCTCATCATAGGCTGATGTTTTAGCCATTTTACAACTGAGAAATTCGGTCTCAAAAGACCTTGCCTATGACACAAACCAAAAAGTAAATGAGAGCAAAGGTTCTAGATCAAGACTGGCATCAAAACTCATCCAGTGATCCAAGTCACAGCTTCTTTTCCAATAGAAATAATAACACACTTTGGTGTAGAGCTTTAACAAGACCTACATTGAAAAATAGATTTTAGCCTCATATTGATGCATCTAACTTCCCAACCCAGAAACACTCTATTCTACTCACCTTGCACTGGATCTTACATTCTCATCCATAAGAATTGCAAGAGCTGGAACTTTAGTTTCAGAGGGTGGATCCTTGACCGTTACAACTGGGAACATGGCACTGGAACAGTTATTGAGGCAACAACTAGAATGAGAAAAAGAAAGAACTAATAATGGCCTGGGTTCATAGAACCTCAAAGCCTACCCATAGTAACACACCTCCTCCAACAAAGCCACACCTTCTAATCCTTCCCAAACAGTTCTACAACTTTGGAACAAGACTTTACACATATGAGCGTGTGAGAGCCAGTCTAATTCAAACCACCACAAATTCCAAAAGTCCAGACAGTTTCTCTCTTGAAGAATGGATCATTAGATATGCCTATATTGAGGAATTAACAATTAACTAAAGTTATTAACAATTAACTAAAGGAACTAAAAATTCAGATTCCCTTGCTAATGTTGCCCTTTCCAAGGGAAATGATTAGGTAGATAACAACTCCTTTTGTTTCTCTTATGATTGCAGCACAAGTGGAAATTAATTTCTTCCTACAGATGACTCCAAAGCTCTGTATCCCCAAGAAACTACAATATCAGAATAGCTGAAGGCAGTTTGAAAATTCTAAGATCAAGAATTGTAACTGGCCGGGCGGTGGTGGCGCACGCCTTTAATCCCAGCACTTGGGAGGCAGAGGCAGGTGGATCTTTGTGAGTTCAAGGCCAGCCTGGTCTACAAAGCGAGTCCAGGACAGCCAGAGATATTCAGAGAAACCCTGTCTCGAAAAACCAAAAAAAAAAAAAAAAAAAGAATTGTAACTGTTACCAGAAGGAGATTTTAATAGACTTAGTTGATTCTAATATATTGTTTATGATTTTAAACAACAGCAAAAAGGACATGAAGAGATTGGAGAGGACAAGAAAAATCTCAAATTGCCAGAAGAAGGAGTTTCCTCAGCAAGATAATTTTTGTCATGTTGTTTTTGGTGTTTTGTTTTGTTTTAAACCCAAACTGGAATTCAGATTTTATTCAAAAGAAATGATAAACAACACATTCTGGGGTGTTATTTTTAGATGTTTATAATTTGCCATTTCTAATACACAACTTAAACTGTTTCCATGAAGGGTGTGACAGTGCCTAAAAACAAACCCTGTTCCTGTTCCCTTTTAGGTGGGTGGATCAAAGAATGTCTAGGCAGATAGATAAGAGGGCGGCAGAGGCTTGTGTGGTTCTGGCTGCTCAGACAAGGAAAAGGAAGGCTGGGACTCCTGGCCATGAAGAATTTCTTGCCTAATATGCCAAAACAATTGTTGGTAAATCTTGCCTGTGGTTTGCAGCATCTCACGTCTCAATCTTCAAAGCCCACAGAACTGAAAGCTGACTGGGCAAGATTTTGAAACCCAAGTTACATTTAATCTTGGCCAAGCCTAGCAGTCTTGTTCCTGAGATGAGGATCGGGGAGAGCCAAACTGTTGAAATGACTTGTGATGATTTCTCCATCACTCAAACTCCTCAGAGAAGTTTAAAAGCAATTTCCCAGCTGAATGTGGTATCACATGTCTGCAGTCCTAGCTCTAGGGAGGCAGAGGAGGCAGGATGGGTACAAGTTCAAAGCCAGCCTGGTCCACAGAGTGAGTTCCATGCCAAATTTGTAGCAAGGCCCTGTTACACAAGATAAGCTCCGCCCCCCAACCCCACATACACAAAAAGAAGGTTTTAAAATATAACTAAAATGGATGTTTTGTGTTTTTATAGCCAAGGCCTAAAGTATTTTTGCTGTGCATACTGAACCCAAGCCTTTTCATTTGTGGGGGAGTGACTTACTGAGGTTGAGAGTCCCTTTCACAGTGGTGGCGACTGTCATCCACAGCCAAGGTATGAGAGCATTTGCAAGAGGCGGATCGAAGCTTCACTAGAACAGAAGAGCTTCAAAGTTTACCTAACGTTCTTGTCTTTGTTTGCTTAGCTTTTATGACAGTGCCCTCATAAATCTGAACTGACGTTGACTTTTCAGAACGCAAGTAGAGATAACCATTCTGAGATCTGTGATATGATCCACACCACCGCCCGCATCCCACACCCGCCAGCCCCCAGGCTGCCTTCATGTTTGAGAAATAACCATGAAAAGTTATCAGAGGTAAAATCAACACTAAGAAATGAACTAAGTGAACTTTTGTTGTTATTGTTTTAAACCTTCACAATGCTGGACACAAAACAGGTGTGTGGTTTGAATGAGGATGACCTCCATATTGAATTCTTGGTCCCCAGTGGGTGAAACTGGGAAGGATTAGGAGCTGTGGACTTGTTGGAGGAGATGCATCACTGAGGGCAAGCTTTGAAGCTTCAAAAGCTCAAGAAATTCCCACTTAGTTCTCTCTGCCTCATACTTGTTGGTCAAGATGTGTCCTAATTTCAGATCTGAAACTCCCTTTTTGTTTTCCCTTCATTGGGTTGATCTTTATCTTCCTCTGTCCTTCCCCCACCAAAAAAAAAGATCCTTGTACATTTGCTTCAACTTCATGGTTCTGACATTTTGCCATTTGTACTCATTTCTGTTTTTCATTCAAACCAACTACTTTTTCTTTACTTCAAGAACAGTATTTGTCAAGGGGAATCTCATCCCCAATGACAGATAGAAGTCAGTATCACTTTCCAGAATTAAATCAAGCAAATACATAACCATCAAACTTTTAAAATCTGTACCTGAAAGAAAAAAAAAACACAGGGCTGGAAGAGGTCTTGAAAATCTGTGAACTGAAACCATGCATAACCCTAACCTCATGGGGCACACAGTTCTGTAGAAAACTGGGCAGGAACAAATTGAAAATTATAGGACAGACACAACATCAGGAGCCGGGGAAATATGAGAGTTCTTTATGGAGAGGACATGACCATGAAACAGCATGCTACCATAAAAACGCTTCCGTGAAATCTGTATTTATTCTGGTCCTCTCTCACTTTACCCCCCATCAGCCATTTAGAGCAGAATTCTCCACAGCCTCAGTGTGTGAGCACATCCTCCAAGGAAAGAGGTGTCACTGTAACCCTAGGATCTTACTCTTCTCCGGTGAGATGCCCATCAAGTTGCCTGTGGCAAGACATTGGAAGGGTCTGCTGTCTTTCCAAAATTCACACACTGAAATCCTACTCCCTATCCCCCACCAAAGTGAAAGTACAAGGAAGTGGCTATGTGGGAACCTATTAAGGCATGGAGGCAGAGCCTTCTAGAATGTGTCATCTGATTGGGTCTCCCTGGTCCCCTTTGTACCAACACCCTAGCGTCCAGATACACTCCTGTGCTTTATAAACCATACCCTATTCTGCTTTGGCATCACTCTGTAAATAAACTCCTTAGCGTTTCATTATCTTCAGTGTGAAAAACGCCAGTGAGGAATGTCAGCTTCTTGCCTGTGTTCAAAACAACAACAAAAAAAAAAAAACCCAAACCCAAAACAAAACAAAAATGCATACATCACCCCCTCCCCTCAAAAAAAAAAAAAAGGCTAGTCTTACTTCCTCACATTCCAGAAAGGAAAAAGAAGTCTGGAGAGAAGGGGATACTTTCTAGAAATCACCGGGTTGGATAAAGCAGAGTCAGAGCTATAACCCAGATCTCTCAGCCCACAGTCCAGTCCTTAAGGGCAGGATCTGACGAGGAGGAGTTGGTAAAAGACACCAGTGGTAATACACATCTGTAATCCCAGCATTTGACACACTGAGGCAGGAGGATCCCATGTTTTTGAGGCCATGTACATTGTAAGTTTACAACCAGTCCGGGCTACATACCTATCTGAGGAGGCAAAATAGCTTCCTGAGGACAGACAACTTTGTCCCCCTCCTGAATCCCCTTCACAGCCCATAGATTAGAAGCTGAGTACCTCCTCTGGAATTCATGTTGGAAACCTAATCCCAACATCATGTGCTGATATTAAATGGGACCCTTGGGAGGCAATAAAGGTTGTGGGGGGGGTCACCCTTTAGGTGCCACCGAACCAGGTCTTTGTTCAGTGAGAGAATATCCTTTAGCCTTCCATTTCACTCACTGGGCCTCCTGTGAAAATAATTCTGTTGCTTCTGGTGGGCAGAGGGAAGGGGATTTGAAAGCCATTCTTTTTCATTCTATTACACTTGCCTGCGTTATTTTAGACCAAAAAAAAAAAAATCAGAGAAGAGGAAAATTAAAATATATTGGTTTTTGAAGAGAGAGAGCAAGAAACACATACCACTAGATTTAACATAATTAAAAGAGAAATGGTAATTTTCAGGAAAGTCCATAATAGTGATCTTCAATGTCAATTTGGACATTTGATTTCATGATTGACCTCGAATTCATTTGCAAACCACACAAAAAGGAAACTAATGGGGGAAAAAAATCTCCATCTACACTTGGAGTCATGTCTTAAAAGTGAGATAGAGTTAGAAATTTCTCAGTTTTTTTTTTTTTTTTTCGGCTCTTAAGCATCAGGAGCCTCCTCAGAACAGAGAAAAATCTCTCTGTGACCTCAGAATTTGCCTTTCCCAAGCATTTTCAGGTATGACTCAGGGCAGAAGAATCCTGCCTGACTGTGTGCTTCAAAACTGACCATGGTGGCCTTTCCATCCTCCTCAGCAGGGCTCCCAGGCAGGATCCCACCTAGCAGGTAGGTTTTATTTTTGCCTGTTTACTATTTTTTTTCCTTAGCTTAATTGTGTCTCTATATTTGAAGTTGAAAGATTTCCTCTCAAAATCTGACTTCCTGGCAGCCTGCCCAAAGACCTGGAAGGACAAGAGGTCGGTTGGGTTTAGAGCAGAAGAGAGCTACGAGCTCACGGTGGCTCTGGCTGGGAATGCTGGAGGGGCTGAAGAAAATGTAGGTTCCACACCTTGAACACCAATAACTCAGACACAGCCACCTTTCACGCTTCAGAAATGTGTGAAGTAAAGAGTATGTATTTGTAGAAAATGGCTTTCAAGTTTAAAACGGTCCTGCTTCTTATTTGCTTTTATTTGTAACATGTTTGGCAAGGTCCAATTCGTTAACCTCACAGTTATTTGTGGGTTCTCTCCAATAAACTACCCACATCCAGAGATTCTTGAAATACAAGAAAACAAACCTAAAGCTCGTTTTCATGTCTAATGAGACTTCTGCAAATATTCAAATAAGTAACTGACTAGTGAAGACAAACAAAAAATCTGGTTTCCTGGCTTTCTTGAAGAATAAAAAAATTAACTCAAACTTTGTGAGCACGGATTTTATCTGTCGTGAGTTCTAAATCTGCTTATCCCTCAGTCTGAGTTAAATTTCACTCACTTATCAGCTACCATACCGGTTCTTAAACTTATGGTGGGTGTAAAAATCATCTAGAGAGCATATTAAAATCCAGACTACTGGGCCCCACCCTTGAGGAGGCCAGTGGGGTTGTTTCCTCTTTTCCCCAGGTGATGCTCAGCACCTCTTTCAGTAAATTGTTACCAACACTAAATGAAAATACTGCATCCATATAATACGGGCTCAGATTATGCTGGCATTGTTATTACACCAATGTGTAATTTCCAACCCCATCCTTTCCAACCCCATCAGTCCAAAGTCGGGGTCTTCCTTTCATTTCTCTCTTAGGACCCCATCAACATTCTAAGCTGCGCCTCATACGTAGGGGACACTGAACAAATGTCCCCTGAAGGAATAAGTGAAGACCCAAGTGAATACATATTCAAATGTCACAGATCAAATGGAAAGAATAGGCTTCAGCTACTTTTATAGAGGTCTTTTAAACCCAGCACAAAGCCACATTAAAAATGGCCATTTCTTCCTCAGAGTTAATGTAAGCTCAGAGGTGATTGGTAAATACAGTAATTCCCCGGTGGGATATTAATAGCCAGCCTTTAGGCACACTCACTGGATGCCAGGCACTGTTCCCTGCACTCTGTGTCTATTAAGACCTAGAATTGAGTCTCTGTTAATGTTAAACCTCGGATTGATACAAGAGTTAGAAAATTGCCTTTGGCTGCTCCGAAATGGAACCTAAAAAATAGTGACTTATGAACACAAATGTATTTTTCTCTCACTAAAGGGAAGAAGGAAGAAGCCAATGGAGGGAGATGGGCACAGAGGAGGGACAGACGGAGGGCCCGAGGGAGGGGAGGAAATCTTAAAGTCGGCAGGTCAGGACTTGGTGCATGCATGACTCAGCAAGGTTTGCAAGGTCTGAGGTCCCTTCTACCTCTGGTGCCACAAACTCAACATAGGATTTATCTGAAAATTGCGTCAGAATTCAGCAAGACGACTCAGAGTGCTGAGAAACTGAGCACCAAGGACAACATTCCCTCCCTCTGCGTGCACCAACCCCTCGCCCCCCGCCCCCGTCTCTAAGAAGCCTTCCTGGAAGTCCCACAGAATAATCAGCCAGAGCCTGGTCCCAGGGCCACACCTGGGCTCCCCCATAATGAGCTTCTTAGTTAGAAAGAGGGGAGAGAATTGTCTCTGGTGGCCGAATTCCAGCTCGCAGGCACTGTCCTCATTCTCCGCTCCCCGTGAACTGCGGACCACAAGTTGTATATTTGTTAAGGCAACTTTCTGGAAGTGTACGTTTCACTCCTCCGTTTTTCCTATCACATATTCTGTTGGGGCAAAACATGAAATTTCAGCACTGCTCAGCTTTGGAGAAAGCAGCTGGGCTGGCAGCAGGGCCACACGCTGAGCAGATGCTCAGTGTAAAATTGGATCTCACACGCTGTGATGACGGGCGGTTGGGATAAAAATAAACACCTCCCCACGCTCTCTGAGTGGTGATTATAGTATTCAGCCCTCAGAGCAAGAGGATGGGGAGCACCAGCAGGGGAAGTGAACACAGGGTGACACTTCCTTCAAGGGACTCAGGTGGCATGCTCTCTCCTGCTCTTTCTCTTTTCCAGCTTCGCACTGTCCACGCTGGAATGCCGCCTGTCATTTAACCTGGCTTTCATAAGCTAAATAGTAAGGCGTTTGTATTCGAATCTCCAGTGATAGCTTTCCCCATGGGCATGCTCAAAGCCATCAGCTAACCTGGATCTGCTTTTTCTCCAATCCTAGAGACTCTGAAACAGACAAAAACTCCTTTACAAAAAAAAGCGATAGGGTCTGTATGTCCTTTGTGTCCGTAAGCAGTTTCCCAGCAAGGTTTCAGGTTTTGCTTTTGTAATTACAACAACAGAGAGATAGTCACCTTTAGATTGAGTAGCCAGGGCACCCTAAACACTGGGCTGTATGAAAACTGGTGGCATTACCTACAGCCTGACATTGCAGCCGGGCATATTGTGCAAAACTGGATTCTGTTGAAGGCAGCCAGGCAGCCCTTCTTCAGAAAGGCGGGACATTACACCTGGTGAAACAGACTTCTTTTTTTTCCCCCTCTAAGGAAACCCCACAGGCACACTTCCAACTCAACTGGTGGGAAAAGCCACTGTTGAGTGGATTTACATGGGGAACATTGAGGGAGTGGGGTAGACAGTGCAGGACAATTTGTAGGGGTTAAGGTTAAATGACCCAGGTTGTGTAGACTATTGGGTGAATCAACTCAGGGGGTTAAACTGTTCTGTGATTCCTCTTTATGTAACTAATCTGAAGAAACCAGGGGGTGGGGGGAGTGGCTATCTTAATCCAGCCACCGCCTACCCTGGAAACTGCTGGCCCTTGCCAGTTGTACTTTTCCTGTCTTATTAAATCAGGAGCTCTCTTCAAATGTGAAGAGTTGTTTCGGGGTTTTTGTTTGTTTGCTGTTTTTGTTTTTAGACAAAGGTCTCATGTTTCACAAGATATCCTCAAATGACTTTGGACTTGTGATTCCCCCTGCAGCCACCTCCTTTGGTGCTGGAACTACAGGAATGTCCCAGGAGATCCTGTGGTTTCTGTGATCAAACTCAGGGTTTCACCCTTTTGAAGCAAGTCATCTGCTGAGACACATCCCAGCCCTGGGAATGACTTAGCTCATTACACTTGAGCTTCGCGTATAATGAATGATATCCTATCTAATAAATGCCAATTTAAAAAAAAATCATGTAATGATCAAAAGTCACCTTTCAAACTGAGCATTTGCTTATGGAAGGACTATACAGGTATTAATCAACCTATGTTAATGGTTTCCTCCTCCTCATGTGGAGTAAATGGAGTTGTGTGGAAGAGACAATGAATGGTGGGAATTTGGGACAGTCAAGATAGCTTAGTTGACAGAAAACATGGAGGAGACTGACTGAAATGTAAGCGCACAGACAGCGTGTAATATGTTTGTTCCTCTCTGATCTTGAGTGTGGGTGTGATATGACTAGCTGCTGAGTTCCTGCCCTAACTTCCCTCGTTAGTGGACTGTTACCTAGAATTATAAGATAAGTAAGTCCTTCCAGCTTCTGTGCTACTTTTTATCAGGGTACTTTATCACAGTGACAGAACAGGAACCTTCCATTCTGGAGACAGGAAGAAGCCGGTGTAGCTAACTCCCTTGCTCATGATAAGGAAGGATTATAACACAGGAAAGGCAAGGTGTGCCTGAGCCCTGCCCACTGTCTTTCCAAGACTGTGCTTTACTCCTTCCAAGGAATCTGTAACAGTAGCATGAAGGGAAATAACAACAACAACAAAAGGTAAGCAAAGGAGGGAAAGTTTGGAGCAGAGAAGACCTCCAAGGGTTAAGGCAACCCACTCTAGATACAAAATTTCTTCATGACTCTGTGCTGCTTTAGAAAGGCATACATTTGGGGCTTTTGTTCTCCTGTATGTTTATCTTTGTCAATCTCAATCAACTAGTGTGTGTGTGTGTGTGTGTGTGTGTGTGTGTGTGTGTGTGTGTAAGCCGGAGGATAACTTCAGTGTCATGTCTCAAGCACCTTGTTTTGTTTTCAGATAAGATCTCACAGCCTGGAACTCACCAAATCGGATAAGCTGGCTAACCAGCAAACCCTAGGGTTCTGCCTGCCTTTGAGTCGTCCCCAGCCCTGGGATTACAAATTCACACCACCACTCTAAGATATTTTATGTGGATTCTAGAGAGTGAATTTGGGTCTCCAAGCTTACAATAGAATAACTTTATCAGCTAAGCTATCACCTCGGTCCAGAACCCCAGTTTTGAAAATGGAGCTAAAAGGACGCTCGGGTGTTAAGAAGGCTTAAAAAAAAGAAATTGGGGAGGCAGTTAGGGACTTGAAAATCCTCCACAGCATTACATTCTGCATACAAGACACAATTATTAAGATATATAATGTGACTAAAATACTCCCTACTGCAAATATAAGCAAGCATGTATTACAAAATAGCATTCAAGTTTCAAACCCTCATCTCATCTTTTCTGCTGTCTACTTTGTAAGATGTTGTGCACATCTGGAGGGAAAAAAACACAATCCAAGAGAACTGGGGGTGGTTGAGATCCAAGAATAAAGTTATTGTCGTTGAGCACAAATGGGTGGTTCTTTGGAACAAGCTTTCCTTTACTGTATAATAATTCATTATTCACTAAGGGTAAAGTACAACGTTGCTGTTCTGGAATGTATCGCATAGATGACTCCAAGAGTTGGTGTCTGCACGCCTCTAGCCATAAACAGTTACAGATGGGATCTTAGGGTTCTGTAGATTGTATGCCGAAAAGAGATTACTTGCCTTGTCTTTCATTCTTGTGTAGTTGCAGGAGTTTGTAACTCACTAGTTCCTGGCTCCACTACAACAGACTTTGCCCTAAAGGGCTTTGTATTTATATTGCACCTGATACTTGACCCAATCTAAGCAAAAGGATAAGCTTAGTACATATTTCTTTAAATCATTCATCACTTTTGCAAACAGCTGGCATGATCTATGGTATTTCTCCCTCATTCCAATGTATGTCTATTTCATGCACATTCCATTCCAATGTATAGTCTATTCCATGTGTGTTCTGTCCTATGCATGTTTCATTAGAATGCACGTCCCATGCATGCTCTAGTCCATGCATGCTCTGTTATATGGATGTTCCATTTCGTGCATCTTCCATTCTGTGCATGTTCTAATCGCGTGCATGTTCATGCATCTTCCATTCCACGTATCTTCCATCTCATGTCATGTTCCATCTCAGGGCATGTTTTTCCAAGTCTTCTTTTGATGTGCCAGCTAGGGAAAAGCTTCTTTCTAGCAAGAAATAAAAGGAACCATGGGAATAAATATTCTCTCCAAACACCTAAAACAGAGATGCCAATATTGGTACACTTGAACAAAAGACGACTAGAAACAAATCCAGACATAAGCTGGTGGTAGATTTCAAAGGGATCCAGAAATAACCCTGTACCCACTTCAAGCTGCTGAGGAGCCATCTTTAAGCCATGATAGGACACAACTGATGGGGCAGTAATCTTCAAATGCTTGGTTTTAGTCTTTCCCAAGAGAAAAGATACCCCGCCTTCATCTCTTTATTCTGTCCTCTGAACATTTTGGAGCTGGGGTATGGTTCCATGGGTAAAGTACCACAGCACAAGCAAAGGGACCTGAGTTTGGATCGCCAGAACCCAAATAAAGATGGACACTAAGGACAGTGAGGTGGATAAGCACATAAGGGCACTTGCTACAAAGAGTGACCTGAGTTCTATCCCAGAACTCACATGTTAAAAGGAGAGAATCTATTCCTGCAAACTGTCCTCGAATTTTTATTCACATACTGCGGCATGCATGTACACACACAGAATAAACAAATAACTGTAATTTTTAAAAAGGGGACATAGTAGTGTATCCCTGTAATACCAACATTCCTACAGCAAGTCAACAGGTGGAAACAGGAGAATCCCCAGAAGATTGTTGGCCTATTGGCCTGGCATACACAGCAATGAACTACAAGTGACCTTGCCTCAAACAAGGTAGAAGTTAAGAAATGACATCTTCAGCTCCTGACAGCAGCCCCCATTCTACTCTAAGTAGATGATGAACATCAAAGAATCTCCATTTGGAGATGGCTGCATTAGTGGCGAGCTTGTCACTGGGCAAGAGAAAGCCCTTGCTTCAACTGTAGACAGAATGCTGTCTGAAAAGGACAAAACTTGGAAGCAGGTAAGTTGACAGTCTAACTCTGCCCAGACAGGGTAGGCAAGTCCTTCACAATTTCTGCTTTACAATTAATGTCTGTCAGAGATACTGGGCTAAACAGCTGAAGATAGATGATCTAATGTATGGAGAGAAATTGGGGACTGTCCAGGCAGCCAGTTGTCTGTCATTTCTAGTTTTGGAAGCTGCTGGCTGGCTCTGCACTTCCTGTTTATTCAGATATATTTATCCTTCTCAGGTCTCTGATGTGGTTGAAGACTACATAGTTACAGTTTCACAGCTAAGTTTTAAGTTGTTTAGGAATTAATAGGATGTTCTAGGTCTAAGAAGATGTTTTTAAGTTGGTAATGCAAGTTAGGATGGAAACTAAGTTAGGTATAGAACTTTAAACTCATGAACTCATGGAGATAGATAATAGAATATTAGTATCAGTTTCCAAATACGTATAAACTGGACATTGGGAATGTTATACCTTATAATTTTCATAATTGTTGCCTAATTGTTTTTATTGTTTTGTATTGTATTTATTGATATAAGAAAATGTTTTTTATTGGACTAAAAGGGGGAGATGTTGGGAGGGAAAAAGATACACCTTAAATTAAAAAAAAAAAAAGCAGATAGGAGGGGGAGGGGGAAGAGGGTAGGAGGGTGGGACCAGGAAGGGGAGGAGGGGAGGATTATGATTGAGATGTAACTTAAATAAATAAATAAATGTTGAAAAAAGAAAGAAATGACATCCTGCATCCACGCATGCGTGCACATGTACACATGCACACACACACACACACACACACACACACACACACACACACACACACA